>PNEQ01016922.1:7720-20042 GCA_003012365.1 Medauroidea extradentata
ACACCTACTGCCAATCAGCGTGAGGCAGCTGCTCTGCTAGTCGGCAGCCAGGCCAATAGGAAACCTGTAGTAACATGCAGGAGCCAAACAGACACGGGACTGGAGTCTACAGCCTCGGGCAGCCAATAAGCGGCCAAGTTCGCCTATATCAAACGAGCCGCCACGTCATTTCACGTCTGTATTACTATTTAGTCTGTGGCCTGGTACTGGTTTGCAGACAGCTATGTTGTGTCAGAAGTATATCGCCGAATCCAATATGTTGCAAGAAACCACAGTGTTTTCAAGCGTATGCTGGCCCGAAACATTTTTGCGATATACCATCATATCAAATTATGGTGTCTTTGGCCAGGGCTACACCACGTATGGGAATAATGATTTATCGCGGGAAATTTTGAAATTTTGATGGTTTGCGTCGATGTAATGTATTAATTTCTATTTTTTTCGTTACCATTCAGACCCTACTTGACTGGGCCAAACAACTACGCCGGTTTGGAGAATACGCTAGCAGGAAATATTCTCGCGATTTTTCACCATCTATTTCCCTAGAACATCTATGAATTCAGAGGTGGAATAGTTCGTAGGATGACAAACTCAGTCACTCACACCAGAAAAATGGCTTCGCAGGTCAACAAATGACGGAAACACCTACAGTTAATCATATTAAGCGTGACCAAGTAAGGAAAAATCATAATTTTAAATTTGTATGAAGTAGCATTAGTTTTGTAGACGTTTATACTTGAACGTTCATTTTCCGCTAACAAAAAAATTCAGTTCAACCAGTTTTCCTATAACAGCACTACTAAAGTCAAAATTTGCATGTTTTTAGTTCTTATGAACCGCAAAACCAATGAACATAAATCAGTTTAAAAATTCACGCTTTAACTAACTTATATGTCACAGGTTACTCATTGACACATTTTAATATCCATTACAAAATGGTTTTGTAATTTTTAAAAATTCAGAAATTTAAATTTGTTTGCCTCTTTTATCAATTTATTAATACAAAAATAATTTACAATGGATTTTTAAACATGTCAAGCCTTAGCCCGTTACATTTAGTTTCAGTACGAATTTTTTAATTAATTTATGTTAATTGTTCTTTGTGGCTTGTTAGAACTTAAAAAAACGTGCTAATTTTGACTTTGAAGTGCCATTGGGAAACTGATTTAGCAAAAAATTAATGTCTACAAAACTAACATTATTTCTCACAAATATAACAAATTATCAATTTTACCCCAATTGGAAGCCCTTAAGGAGTCAGCCCTGTTAGCAGACAACGAGGCCAGAAGAAAACCTGCTGTAACATGTAGGCGCCAATCATACACGGGGCTGGTATCTACAAGCGGCGAAGTTCGCCCGTATCAAATAATCTGTCATGTAATTTCATGTCTGTATTACGTTTTAGTCTGTGTCTGCGCATACAGCTGCAGATGTGTACGTAAGGTAACAAAACAAAGTGAGGCAAAATTCATTTCGCGAAAATCAACAGTCCGTAACCATACTTCATTGACTACTGGTTACGTGAGCTGGCGACAAGCAGACGGGAAAATTCCTCCTCCTGCTGCTCCTAACCAGTGGAGGTGTGCACATATGCTGATTGGTTGTAGCTGCTAATGGCACACTCAGGACTCCCTCATTTCCCCTCTTACTGGCTGGGACGGGAAATGTGGGACGGGTAGCTACGCAATAGATACCGTTTCAGGTCCGCTTCGCCACTCTCTCAAAACATTTCCTAGGCTGCGGGACCGGTACCACTGTACAAAATTATAACACCGACAACTCGTTTCGGTAGAAAATTAACTTATGTTGTTTCTTGAACGACTAATTCAAATACACTTTTCACCTAATGTCCTCTGTACTATACATAGTGACTGAAAAGGTTTATGGCTCTTCCTACCTCTGAGTCGTAGGGAGAACAAAGATAGGGGTATTCAGTTGTCTAAGGTAGGGCTTATGATGCATACTGTATAAAAATTATCTTCATGTATGTTCATACCCGTACTTGGCACCACCAGTGACGTCACCCATGGTATCCTAGCATTGTCCGAACAGGCAAGTACATATAGATGTTTGATTGTTGAGTATTTCATCATAGCTTCGTCCCCCATATTTGTTTCAGCTGGTCATGATGTTCTGTGAAGGTTACTTAGAATTTCAGATTAAAAAGTAGTTAATATTTTCGAAATGTACTTCAGCTATAGTCTACGTAAGTAAATGTATGCCAAAAAATTTATGTTTTTAAACATGTAGCCTACATATTCTCCGGATAAATAATTATATTACTGTTTTTTTTACATTTTCAAGCTGACTGTATAATATATATATATATATATATATATATATATATATATATATATATATATATATATACATACATATATATATATATATATATATCAGTTCAACAATGACATGTTTTCGCAATTAATTTTTATTTTAATTTCTATTCCATTAAGTATTTTCAATATATTAACCTGCTCATAGTTCCAATTATAGTTGTCTTTATTATCTGTTAGTTACTAGGTACGCCATCTTGGCTCAGTTGTTATAGCTTCTGGCTGGTGAGCCAAGAGTCCAGGGTTTTATTTCCGGCCAGGGAGGTCAATATTTACAGTTGCCTCTCTGTGCTCAGGACTGAGTGTAGTGATGGCGAATCACCACAGTATCACCTCGCCTAGTCAACCTCTTAAGGCAACGTGGTTTTCATCGAATTCGGGCAGAACACCAAACATCATTCTGTTACTTACCGATACTATACCACCAGAGTCTAGTATCGAAAAGTGTTGACCTGTCCGAACGATCTCTTCAAGTACGTACCAGGTGCTAGTACATTTATATGCGTACCTATTAGCGAGTGTATGATGAATGGCTATTTGGATACTACACCTGTCAAACCTACATATGTGTCACATACTGATTTTTTTTGGTTCACCTCCATACGGCCAACAAAGTCATATAATTCTTTAGAGAAATTTCTTAATACACTTAAAGCTATGAACAAATATTTCCACTATACAACCACTGGAAAACATTACCTCATATTTCTACCTTGCACTGTTATTCCTGGAGCCATTAATATTCTCATTTTCTCAAAGCAGAAAAATATTATGTTCAAAAGAGACAAAATCAAAAATTACTGAGTGCCTCCGAATATAATTTAAATCCGTATATGCTTGCTCGCAGAACGCATTTTAGGTTGGAAGCACCCTTTAAGCCATTGAAAAATTAAATAAAATACAACACATATCAATGCAGCAAATCAATTGATTAGAAATTATGCAGATGTAGTTTCAAATCCAGCAGGATCTCGAAAAATTTTCTGTTTACTGTAGTTCTCTAAAAGCGCAGTAACATGTATAGCAAAAAAATAAAATAAAATACAGTGAAGAAATAAGGGAAGCTGTAAGAAGCACTGTTTATACGACTCAATCCCCAAAACAGTGGTACATGACTGAGCTATCTGAAAACCTGCAAGGAAAGAAGGCACGGGAGATAGAGAGAGACCCACAATAAAGTTATAAAGTTAAAGATGCTACGTGTTTACCCTATCAGAGTAGCCAAGTGACCTCACAGTGGAGTGGCGACCAAGGGTCTTGACACCTCGGCCGTCCATTTGAACTCCAGTTGCAACAGCAAACTCACGACGAACAACAACAAACAACACGCATCAGGAAGAAGAGGTCACATCTACGACCTCATCATTTCATCGAACATTTTTCCTACTCTTCCCCTTACTCCCTCCACGGACCACTCTGCACATCTTCTCTAAAATGTTCTGTCAACTGCCGAGGTCGTAGTACTCCCCTGCGCTTCTTACCCTCTACAAAACCATACGCACCGCCCGTTGACATCCCTTTACCTGGCCATAAACCATATGCACCGTATATTGGTGCTTGTGTATCGTTCCTCCGATTGGCTACCACGAGACGTTACGGCGGTCGCCTACCTCACGCTTAAAATGCATTGCAGTGTGTTCGTAAACAGGTTTTTTCTACGAAAATATTCAACGTGTGCCCATTGTGCCAACGTACGAAAAGAAAACAAACTTCAGACAAGGTCGGCACCTCATTGTTAAGATGCCACGCACATTAAAAACATTGTTTCTAAATCCTCCAACATGGCTAAAAACGGCCTTTTCAAACTGACGTACTTCAAAATGTACTAACCGGATGTATGTGAAACTCAGATTGCGACCTGCACTGAACTTAGTTGCAGACTTTCCACCAATAAAAATTATATGGCCACCGCTTAGTGTCCCACAGTAAAAACCGTTCGGCGGGAACCTTGCACGCTAGTTCAGCGCTTGGCTCGTTGAGGCGACGCGGCATTTGATGCGCGTTTCAAGGTCGTCCTTATTGCTCCGTTGCATTTGAGCCTTTCGCGCGCGGGTAGACGGCGCCCTTAAGAGTTCGTACAGCAGGCATAAAGCCGAAACCCTATTGGCCATAGCAGCCAACATACGTCACCGCCCCGCATAACCCCCAGCGTAGTGGGGAGAGGAAAATAAGTTCTGTCAACTGACGAGGTCGGAGAACTGACATAGCCCCCGCATCAGTAGCACTAGTGCTCTCGATTCGCGAGCCAACATCGTATCGGGACTCATGCCAGCGACTCGTGGGATTGAACCAAACACCAACAAACATGGGGAGATAACTGGACTTTACTTCTCGTCGACAGCGAGGTCATTATAAACGGTGAAACACAACTTTGTACAACGACAGGAGCTGGGAGAGGAGTCGGCCGGGGTATTGATCCCTACTTTGGATTTATCTGTTTCTTCTCGATAACTTCTGTTCCAGTCGATGTATCAAAGTTTTTGTCACGACAAGGCATAGATTCAAACTTAATCGATTTTCTGTAATTGCTGGAACAATAATATATTCATTATTTTGCAACGGGAAACAGATGAAAAGGAAAAATATCTTTATTTACGGGAGCGACTACAGAGGCCACAGCATTAACAGAAACAATGTCATTTGGATTCCAAAAAGTGAATGAAACAATAAACTATGCCTTGTCAGCGTGAAAAAAGTAAAACAATGTGTCTATTCCCTGATTTATAAGAAAAACCGTAAAACCGATCTGACAGGGATCAATCCCCCTTAAGACACCATCCCAGTATTCGCCCGGAGCGATTTCGGAAGATGGCTGGAGCCGGGGATTGAACCCGGATCCTCCAGAAAGTGAGTCGAACGTGTTATCGTTGCACCTTCTCGCTCGGCAAATATGTGGGTTTCGAACGACAGTTTTGACAAATGACAAATTGAGAACTCCACAGGCTACATCGTTCATATCGATTAAGTATCCATATGTATATACCACGGTCGTAGAAGAACAGGTCTGGACACTCGCCTATCTAACAATGTATTTTGCTTGACCCCCTTGTTGTTTGGCTGTAGTTCGTCAAGTTACTGAGAATGCCGTGCTTTTTGGCGCTGTAATTCGGGCGGTCGGACGCAAACGTCTTCCACTTTTTTCCATTGTTACATTTATAAAGTAAACAAAGATTGCTGGACCTTTTCTTAAAATTGTGAGCGAAGAAAGTATTTCATAAATTGATAAAAAATACGTTTTGATAAATTGTTTATCTTAGCGGAAAGGAAGTGGGCGGAGTTAAGTCCGACCGCCGTAACATCAGCGCCAATAAAACACAATATTCTCGGTAACTTGGTGAACTACAGCCAAACAACAAGGGGGTCAAATATCCAGGCGAGTGTCCAGACCTGTTCTTCTACGACCGTGGTATATACGTATTTACACTGTAAAAAAAAAATTTCTTGAATATTTAGGAAGTTATTATCCCAGAAGCAGTATGGTACTGTTACCGTACTTCGCCTTGTAAATATGAAAGCTTTTACAGTTGTCTGGTATCTTCAGTATACAATTGACTGTTTTATAATTAGGTTTAGGAGTGTTACCATGGATGTCTGGGAAAATATTCTACCATACCTACTTTCTTAGCGCTCCTATACGCACGTCTGGTAAATTTACAAACTATTTTTTAGAGTGATACGCTCCAAATTTTATGCTTATTAGCAAAATAGATAATTTATTTACTCTCTGTGCATTTATTTCTATCTGAAATATGATGCTAACCTGAATAAAGGTTATTGTATTTTAATTAGTAACAAATTTAATACAGATATAAATGCGCGGGAAAAAAAAAATGTTACACTGTTTATTACGATTTCATATATTTTGGAGTTAGCATGGTTTCGACCATATATATATATATATATGTATGTATGTATATATATATATAATATAAAAATGAATCGCAAAATGTGTTGGTAAGCGCATAACTCAACAATGCCTGGACAAATTTGGCCAATTCTTTTTTTTTAATGTTCGTTGAAGTTCAAAGATGGTTTTTACGGCGAGAAAAATTCGAATAATTGCCGGAAAAAAAACCCTAAAAACAGTAGAGTCAATTTGAACTTTATCGCTGTTTTTGTTTAAACAATGTAGGTATGTTCCTGTGATCGAGGCCATAAGCATTCACTCAGGTATTGTATAAAGTTTGGGGTGTGGGAGTGGTGGGATTACGGGTTCGTATCCCGTGCAAGACTTTGCGATGGGAATTACATGACATCATACAAGCGTATTGCGCGCGATCTTTACACTGTTATTTAGTACGCTAGCTGTTAAATGCCGGGCAGCTGTGCGGTGGAAGCCGCAGCCGGGCAGCTGTTTTATAGAGAAATAAAGATGAATTAAAAAAAGTACGCTTAGCGCAGTGGACTGGACAAATCTGTTTGTATTTGATGTTTTAAAGATAAACAGTGAATATAGTATAATATAGAATATAGTATCACCATCAATTAACACGTAACTAAATGTTAGTTACTCTTTTCTATAGTACACGCGGGCGAAGCCGCAACGGGACAGCTAATATATATATATATATATATATATATATATATATATATATATATATATATATATATGTGTGTGTGTGTGTGTGTGAGAGAGAGTGTGTGTGTGTACGTGTGTGTGTGTGTGTGATATTTAAATCAGTACAAACTGAGAATAAAATGAAATTTTGAAATTCCATTAACTTACCCTTTACTGTCGGAAAACACAGTTAGTGGCGGCAGAGGGTTGTAAGAATAGTGACAGCTTGAATCATGAAGGTGCAAGAGGGGGAGGGGAGACAGCTGGAGAGAGGCAGAGAGAGATAGAGAGAGATGATGCCGCTGGCGAGATGATGAACCAGCTGATGACGTCACATCCTGCCGGCTCGCGCCTTCTGCCCACTACTGCCCACAGTTTTCCAGCAATGCGGTAATGCGGTAACCCCGACAGAGAACCCTGCAACTCAACGTGCAACACCGGCCCAAGGGACATTCCCGCTGGGATACAAAGCAGTCGAATTTTCATGGCTGTCGGCTATGGGTAAGGTTATTTCTACTGCAGGTTGGGAATAGACGGAGTGGTAGATAAATAAACGCTGATATCATCGATTGATCTCTACGCTTTTTTCTAAGCCAATATGGATAAAATACTCAATGACAATCCCATATAATTGTATTTGCGAATTTATGAGTAAATATTGATCGAGAATTACTAATTCGTTACGCGTGATCTCTTACGCCGCAGTTAAATGCACGAGATTCCGGCGTCAGAGACTGTGCCTCAGAAGTTCGTAACACTGGAAACTATTTTGTTTAACACATTGGCTAAAACTATTGTCTAGGATTGCTGTTGTTTAATTTTCTCAAATTGGCTTGAAGAGACCTACTGTTATAGATTAATGCTCTTAGCGTTGCATTATGTACTACGCCGTCTTAAGTTTGTCAGAGGGAAAATTTCTGCCGCTTGAGCGCTAGTATTGGTAAGAGGTGTAATCTGACGAATCACAAAGATTTCGAGAATTTTTAATTACATGAAGTAGAAACTTTAAAAAGCGAACTTAGTTAGTTTTTCTTATGAAAATTCAATTAAATTACTTCTCACTTTCCCAAGCCTAGTCAAATTAACTAAACTATTGTTTCGTTTTTTTTACACTCATTAGCAATATCTGTGAAACTAGCGCCACAATTTTTCCCCGTGCCAAAGAATCCCATAAGAAAACATATTCTCTGTCTAAACTGTGAAAAAATTAACTTAAAGCCGCGAAAATAATTTTGTCCTAGTTTGTTTCAAAGCCTTGCACACACACCAGCAGCTGTGCTTCATGGTTATTGGCAGCGGGTCTTTGTGAAGTGATTTCTCTCATTGGACTGCGCCAGTGTTCAAACTTTGATAGCTGTATATTATATTATAATTGTTTTTTAGAGGTTACAACTCTTAAACTATAATTATTTTCATATTAATTGCAAATACTATATCTGTGGCTTTATATTTATAATAGTTTATTTTTAATTTTTTTACTACTCTACGCAGGACCATAGCTGATATTTTTTAAATGTTAGTAGCTTGTTAAGCTAAGTAAAAATTAATTATTGGTTAATATTTTTTGTGAACTGCTACACGGTTATTTTTTATTGCTTGACACATAAATTAATTAATTATATATTTTAACATTTTTTGTTTTGTGTACACGTAATTTTTTTTGCATATCTACATAACAACGAGTTAGGATTTTGTGTTGGTATTATTTTTGAAAAATCGTAGGCTCTGTACGAGTATTTATTAGTCGCACTTCGCACGAATATGTAAAGTCGTTTGTTGAATTATTGTTATGTAAGTCATCACTAGTCTTATATATATATATATGTATATATATATATATATATATATATATATATATATATATATTTATTTATTTTTTAGTTTTAGCCAGTTCTATTAATATGTAATTTTATTTTTGTGACTCTGTAAGAAAAATGGTTAAGTGTAAGAGAAGGCTACATGCCTTAACTTCGCCATTTGAATTAAGTAAGTAAATTAGTAAGATAAATTAAATGAAACAACTGCATATGTGCACGTAAGGCACTGAAACAAACTGGAGCAAAATTAATTTCCCGATAATTTTGTGGCCCTAGCCTTGTGCGATTCCTTCTTCGTCTACTGTCCTTCCGAGCCACTGTTCCCTAGTTGTCGAAGAGTCGTTAAGCCCTTCTTACTTACCCTACTGTCCGACTGTGGAGTTTGGAAGCGTTCCTGGTTTTAAGGAATATATTCCATTTCTTCATAGAGGATGAAATGAGATACGTAAATGTTACAAAAAAAAATTAAATACGACAAAAAAAATTATATACGTACCATGTCCGTTCCCCAAAAGTGAAAAAATTTGACACGTATGTTTGTTTAATGTTTATATACATATATTTATATGTACACTTGCTGTTCCGTCAGGCGTTGAAATGCCCATTAAATTTTTAACTATTCCGTTCGAATTTGCCCCTAACTCCCTTAATTTTTTTTTTTTACAAAAACTCTTTACGAGCGTACGCATAACTCACCAAAATTTCATCGCGATCTAATGAGTGGTGTTGGGGTATATAGGAGACGAACAAACATATATAATTATGAACTCGCGCGCGCACAGACACACACACACCTACACACATACAAACACGCACACCAACACACATACATTCACATATTTTAAATGTTGACTCCTATAAATAAGCAATTATTTTACAAAATAATCAGTTTGAAAAGTACAGTTTTTATTCGCTGTAAATAATTTCATTTCTGTGATTTCATAAGTTCCTACTATCTCTGCGAGCAGAGAATCGTAACATTGCAACTTTTAACACGCTCTTTCTCGTAGGATGAAATCTGAAATGGTTTAACTAGCGTTAAACGTTATTTCGTTTTGTATTGTCTTAAGGGCATTGGAACATGGGAAACCGAATAATTGTTACACCGCATATGGTGCAAGGTAGAATAGTCATTGTGGTTACAGGTTGCAGTTATGTGTTCTGACAAACAACATTAGTAGCCACAACTGAATTGGTCAGGAATTTATGAGGATTTAATTTGTGGACGCACAATTTCAGAATGTCTGCTGGGGAACCCGTTCTTGATATCAAGTCATAATAAATTAACTAGATATTTAAAAATGAAGCTTTACTTAATTATTTGAGATAGACGTATTCGTATAACTGATTTCCTTTTCCAGTTAAAGCCTATAGGGAAACGTTTTTTTTTTTAAACCAAGTTTTTCATTTTTGGGTCATAGTTATTTTACATTTATTTACGCTCTAAATCTAAATTAGTGAATATTCAGTGATTCACTCTGATGGATGGAGCAGTTTCAACAATTTGAATAAGTGAAAATAGTCACTGTATAAATAGTGAATATTCATTGATTTCCTTTAAGAGTGCCAACATCTCACACGTGTATCAGTGAATATTTTTCAGTTGTTTTCAAAGGACAGTTTTTACTTATTGAAATAGTGAACAATTACTGGAAAATCTGTGGACATCCATTAATTAACTTGTGGAATATTGGCACTCTTTATCGGAATCAGGGAATACTCGCTGATTTCTCAGTGGCTTCTCACTGATTCAATTGGTTAAAACTGCTTCGTTCATTGGCGCGGCGAATCAGTGAATATTAACTAATTCATATTTAGAGTGTACAGTCTTTACCTGTAAATTACTTTCAATATGATTCAATATAGCTAGGTACAAATAGTTTTCACAGAAATATGTTTGCAGCATTTTGTTTTAATGTCTCACGTGCATACCAACAGCCCTGCTTCACAGTCAGTGATTGGTTGTCTTAAATTTCACTGGTCTTGCGGTCCTTCCCGCTAATCACAGACGTGTGGAGTCACAGCAGTCTTGCTTTGATTGGTACAGTCAAATAAGTGACACCTGTACACAATGATACGCTGTTAATAACCACGAATCAGAACTATCGGTTCCTAACTGACCTAAAAACATAATCATAAGCGTTTCGGGGTAAAGTGAGTACTCAAGAAAGCCCCGCTAAAGTTCTATTTTCAATCAATTCGTATCTTTCCGCGCGTAACGGCTAACGACAGGAAATGTCTAACCTCTCTGGACACGTGACTTAATGTTTGCGCGTGTAAGATATAATGTGTAGCAATCATGAATCGATACAGTTTAATAAAAAAAATTATAATTATATGAAATAATATTATGTCGATTTTGGCTGATTTTGTTTCTGTATTGTTGTATTTAAATAGGGAAATACACGGAACTATATGGCATAATTTAGCTACCAACCATACAAGCAGTGAGGTACCGTAAACCGGGGTTACTTTGACATTGCGGGATAACTTTGACAACTTAAAATTTTGGTGTTTATATTGTTTAGTGACGAAAGTTTCAAACATTAGCTATAAGGATAAAATGAATTATTTAAAATACTTGGCTCAGATTATCTGTTTAATTACCAGATAACCAAAAAACTAATATTTTGAATAGTCAAAGTAGCCCCGAAAATGGTCAAAGTAACCCCGGTTTACGGTAACTATAGTTTATGTTGAATGATATGCAGTAACGGTTAGTGATATTTTTTAAAGGTTACATTTTTAGTGCTCACTTTATCCCAAACGACCATTCCCATGTATTACCATAAGAAAGAACCACATTCGTTTTATACTTATATTGTTGTAGCATTAAAGAATATATTCTGCAAGCGTAAATAAGGAAAAACGTTTTAAAACTTTAAAATACGCACTAAGAAACTTAAAATTGTATTTAAACATAGAATAAGCACTATGAGAAAACAATTACAATGAAACACATTTCATAGCATTAACCACTCCCCTTAATGTTGCACTGAGAAAAAAATTTCGTTGGTGCAAACAAAATTTGTTTGAATCAACCAAATCATTTGTTTGTATAGGGGCAAAGAAATATTTGTTTGCTTATACCAATTTATTTTGTTCCCTCGATTTGTTTGAGGCAAACAGCTGAATTTTGTTAGCAGTACCAAATATTTAGCTGGCCATAAAATATTTCGTTGAGTAAAAAAAAGTGTGGCCGCGCCGGGATTTGATCCATTATGCCTTCACTTAACACTTGCAATGCATGACCTAACCAACTAAGCTACGAGTGCTTCCACGAGAACGAGAGTGTTATTTGTATAGGAATAGTTACGTCGTGCACCGCAGGGCCGCAGCACAAACAACGAGTCGTGGAGCTGCGGTGTTTTTCAAGTTTATAGCATTTTCTTTTGTGATCAATCGAATTAACCACTTTGAAATTGTTATAGCTAAAATTAAGATACTAGAATTATGCTGATTAACAGTTTAGACGTCCTACTTGTCGCACAAACTTATATTTTGAATGTTGAGGTATACAGTGTTCGCCATCTTATCGCTTACGCACGCCAGACTGCCGTCTTCCGCAAGTCAACCAAATCATTTAGTCCATCGAAAAAAAATTGTTGGTA
>PNEQ01016922.1:20142-121407 GCA_003012365.1 Medauroidea extradentata
ATTCGACGTCCTGTAGTAACCAAATATACGTTTGGCACAAACAAATTGCGTTTAAATGAATAATTTGGTCGAGGGAAATAATTAATTTTGTTTGGAGGACTCCAAGCTTGGTCTTACCAACAAAATATTGTTTAGCTGAAGCAAACATCACCCAAACAAATATATTTAGTATAATGAAACAATTCTTTCTCTCAGTGTGAGAAATGTTTAATACAAATAGCATTTTTTTTTCTTCCCATTGAACTACGTAACTCAGACCAAATGATCGAATATTTTGGTTAACTAATGATGTAGTTCAATCTGTGTAAATTAGACGGATGTTGCTGTCTTGAGTTCTCTACAAATTAAAGGCAGTTTATATGACTAATAACGGTAAAACCCGAATAACGAACACCACAATGCGTGTTCATACACCGCCTTCCACAGAAAATTGATTTAAGTCAAGAAATAAGAGCAAATGAATCAATCCTCTGTATGTTTAGTAAAACTGAGACCGACTAAAGATATTTGTTTTGGTACTATTTAACGAACAAATAAGTACGCACAGTTAAGAAATTAAATTTTTAAGTTTGATCCGTTCAGTTAAATTTTGCCATTACTTCACTAAACGACACCAAATTAAATATTTTTAGTCGGTCAATGTTTCCCGCTGCAGTCAAAGTATACACATTTGACTGTCCTGAATGAAATATGTACTGCCTAGAAATGTCAACAATTAGTATAGTGTGAAAATAAAAAAATATATATGTTCATTTATTGTGTATGTCTATAAATTTGTTATTTTGTGGAACGTCATTTCACATAATTTATATAGTTCCTAATATATATGTATTGCAATTTATATGGGTGTTAACTAAGCAAACATTTTTGTGAATTTATCGCACCGTTTACAAATAAAAAAAGAATTTAAATTATAGAAACAGACATAATAATACACATGGATTAAAATCATAATTATATATTTTCATGAAATAGTGATAGCTTTGTAGAACGTACTTGTAAGTACAGTTTCCGCTTACGAAATAGTTTTAGCTAACGTGATTTTCTCATAACGGTGCGTCAAAGTTAAAATTTGTTTGTTACGCTGCCATACAAACGGTGAAAACCAATTTACTTACCCAGATTAAATAATTTACAGTGATATAACATAAAGAAAAAAAAAAAGAATGTAAGCTACTGGAGAAAAAGTTGTAAATTCATCATTTATTTAAGTACAAAAGTTGTTTAGACAATTTATTCTAACATTAATTAACGTTGGCCATGGCACGTTATTTCATCTGTGAATTGTTACGCTTAAGTCAAGTAAACTGGTTACCACTATTGGCATGGCAGCGAAACATGCAAATTTTGACTTTCTCCGCACCGTTATGGGAACACAATGTTAGTTATATATGTTTCGTAAGAGGAAACGGTTCTCACAAGAATCGTCTTCTAAACTAATACTATTTCGTGAAAATATATAGTTTTGGTATTAAATGAATTAGACACATCCTTACTGTGAAAATTGCACAACGCGGCTCGCTGTGTGTTGAGCGCCTGGAATCCGACATGTTTGAAGACAAGGAAGCTAAGCTGGTTGCCTACCGGCGCAGGTAACAAAGGCGGCACTGCAGTGTTGGTCCTACTTGCATTCGCGAGTCACTTTCACACGATCACATTTCTGCAAGATTTCCACTAGTCTTCCAACGTTCGAGTTAGGATACTGAACACTACTACATAAAGTAAAAGTGCTAAATTAAGAAGCCAATGTACTAGTTGTAATTTTCTGCGTCTTGTGCGCTGATACAGAGGTAACAGCTTCGCTTCTAATCACAGCGCGCCAAACTGGCATGCAGTGTTTTTGTTTTACTCTTTTGCAGTGGGAATTTAAGGAGCGGGGCTACAAATCTATTTGTTGAACATTTGTAACGAATGCCGACGCACGTGTCTAGTGTTACATTTTACGAATCCGAGCAGTACTTTTGTACTTACATCAGTATAAAAACAAAAGCCGTTTATAGCAACTTTGAGGTGCACAAAGTTATGTTTCTAACAAGCGTACTGTGGTTTTCAAACGATAGAAACATAATTTAAAGCATGTGTTGTTTACTTATATAAACGTATTGTAGAGACGCTAAGCAGTTTCACGTAGAAACGAGTAAACATGGCACGCTACAACATAGTGCATGCACCAGGTATATAGATCTCTTAATCCTAAAATTTTTTAGAAACGTGATCGATATCGAATAGGGATCGAATTCCGAATTGAGTGCAACTAATAAACGAAATTGGAAGCTCGTAGTGGTCTAAAGTTCCCAGAAAGATGACACGGAACAAGACTTTACAATTAGAACAACGTCCGAACGCAAACATCCGTCACGTTTTACACGTACGAAAAAAAATTGTCAGTGCCTAACCGGTAACTGAACCCTAACAGCAAAGGTGGGAGGCGAGTAGTCGGACAAACATAATTGAATTTTTTACATTAATTATAATTTGACGTCACTGGTAGGGACCATAAAATGTCCCCTTATTATCTGACAGTACACAAGACTCCAAAAAAACGATGTGTTATAACTGACTTGTGCAGTTGGTTGATATACCCGGCGTACACTTACATAATACTTTATGGAAGCCCTGCTTCTAGCTTGGATCTGTTTTCACACCAACCATGTATCCTTCCGTCAAACGTCAACAATAACATTGCCAGGCTGACGACTGCACTGCAAGCCGACGTACATTGTTCATCCGCCATAACTAACTACGTCACCTATAAAATATTGTAATACATGCTAAATGTGAATATACATTTGATTTCAATTCCTGAAAATAAACACATTATGTACTGTACATATTCATTTCAACGATTTCCAATATTTTAGCCGTTGTTCATAATATACAGAAGAACTATTTCTACGACATCAATGCCAACCCAACCATCCCCCAACTATCGTATGACAGACGTATTTAAGGACTCTGCCTACCTCAGAGCTCCGGCGGCAGCAAGGATAGGGCGTTACAGGTTACATTATATTCCTAAATATCTCAGTCACTTTCAAACCTACATATATGCCACCAATGACTTTTTTGTTCAGTACGATACGGCCCACACTGCTACGGAATCTTTTAGCAAGTTATATCAATACCCTGAAAACTATGATCAAATAAGTGTTTTCGTGCCGATTAAACACTTGAAACCCCGTACTCATAAAATTATTTTCGCATTTTCGTTTACTAAGCAATATTCTCCTCTTCTCAATGCAGAAAATGGTTCCTATCCGAAAGCGACTTCTCAAAGGGTGACAGAGCTACACGGAATTTAGTTTAACATGTAAAACCCTATCCTTGCTCCCGCCGCGCTCCGAGGTAGGCAGAAGCCTTAACTCAATTTTAAAATAATTATTACGAACATATTTTTATACTTGCGGACGCGTATAGATAAAAAATTAATTAATTTGCGTATTCCATTGTATTTCTTTTACATTTACTGACATAGTTGTTTGGTAATAACAAGAGTATTCCTAGTAATTTTTATCAACGGTTCGTTTGTAAAAGTATCAACTTACTGTACGGTGGGTATAGTTTGTGTTGCAAATATTAAAGGATTTTATCAACTAAGCATATGTAAGGTCGGTTGTAAAATGCCAAATATTGTGTAAAACGGGCACACACAAGCATGGAAGCTCGAAACCAATAATGCCTCTGAATGTGTACCAGAGTCATATGTCAGTAAATTCTAGCCTGATGCCATATAATAACGGGAACTTTTCACGCCTCTAATCATTGAATTTGCTACGGGTGCGAGTAAACACGTTATATTATATCCGAGGGGCAGAAAACCATTTGCTGCTTTAAGGCCTTGTTACGGAGTTTTGCAGTGATATCGAAAATATTTTTTATTGGTACCTAATACTCATATCAAAATTTCGCTGCACGGTTTTGACGCTTATGTGTAGGGCCACGATTTTGTCGCGAAAAGATTTTCGCTCCACTTTGTTTCAGTGTCTCACGTGCACATCGGCAGTTCTGTTTCAAGGTTATTGGCAGCGTGTCTTTGTTCAGAGACGTTTCTCATTTGACTGCACCAATCAGAATAAGATTATTGTGAGTATGTAGTCTATAATTTTCCAAGGCAAGTGAGGGTAAAATCATCCAATCACAGACGATGTAGCAGAGCTGCAGGTGTGCACATGACGCATCGAAACCAAATGTTGCAAAAATCTTTTCGCCATAAAATCGTGGCTCTACTTATATATTATTATTTCTAGCGGAATTTTTTTGTAGAATTATACTGAACGGTTTTTTTAGATTTCATTACCCAAAGTACCACGTTTTTCGTCGTGAAAATAAGCAAAAATGACGGAAATTATTATTTTTTGCTAGCGAATGGTACATTATTTAAAAAAACTCGTCCACAGTATTGTGCATCGTGTGATTGCACATTGACTCAAATTTTTTCAAAACTTTTGGTTAAAAAATTTTTGAGTTATTGGCACCAGTCTGAAAAAAAATCGGGAACAAGCCCTTAAGAAGAGGATGATATTTCGACAGTAATAAAATTGCCTGTATACGAGAACATACTTACAAGAGGACATGCCCATTGCATGCTCATCATTTTATGCGTGTTTATATTTTCATAGTTATCACAAAATGTGGAGTTCGTGACCGGTATTTGTTTGAGCTGGGTAACCATGAGTATACACTGTAAAAAAATCCTAAAATGTTTAGGAAGTAGCTTAATTAACCTAAATGCAGAATGGGTCAGTTATAGGCTGTTCACTTTAAACTGAGCACTCGGTAGAACTTCCAATTAATTAACAACATATTTCATTCGGGCAATGTGTGTTAACTTTTGAGAGTCAGGGCCGGATTTATGCACCTAGGCGCCCTAGGCACTTGAGTCTTAATGCCACTGCATGTGCAGCCTATTTTACTAGCTTTCTTGCCAACTAGCACTCTTTTCGCCTTTTGAACGCCAATTATTTTTAATTTCTCCTCTCTGTTCTTTTGCTGTGTATAGCAATCATAAAAGTGATTACTTAATAATTATTTAGCTTAACCTAACGCAGTTGTTTGAAAATTAATTTTAAACATATAGATTAGATAATACTAATAGAGAGAGCTTTAGTCAACAACATGAGCATTAAAAACATTAACTTTTTTACTGGTCGCCGTATAGGCACTAAAATTTCCCGCATTTTCTCCTCGCTAAAAGTGCGCCCCTTTGGAAGTTACGTCCTAGGCCCCGGCCTAATGTCCCTAGTGGTAAATCCAGCCCTGCTGAGAGTGTTGAAATGTTTACACTGTTTTTTAGGGACATTGAAGATTTCGTATTAAAAATAGTTAAGATGGCTATAAAACACTTTATCGTGAACAGCCTATAACATACTTATGCCTTGTAAATATGCAAATTTTTACACTTGTTACAATACAACTTTAGTATAAATTTGACAGTTTTATAAAAAAAGTTTAGGAGTGCTACCATGGGTGTCTGGGAAACAATTGTACCATACCAACTTTCTTAACGCTCCTATGCGTGTGGCAAATTTACAAACTATTTTAAGTGTGAATCGGAAAGCCTATCACGTGACTAATGTTAACCCGCGCTGGCAATAAATAAACCCGGTTTACGGTACGAATCCCAACATGTTAGAACTGAACAGGTTGACGGTACAGCGAAACAGTGTCCTAAATTATGTTAATGTTTCATAAAAATAACAAAAGACGTGCGAAATTCGCGTTGCTTGCAGACTATAATCCAAACGGATGTGGGATCGTTCAACATCTCCTGATGACTAGGGCCCGGTAGTCTTCGCGAAAAGATTTTTGCAGCACTTTGTTTCAGTGTCTTACGTGCGCACCTGCATCTCTGCTATGTGGTCAATGATTGGATACAGAAACACCCAGCGTCTGGAGGTTAAACCCGCAAATTACAGGCGTGTTGTGTCGCAGTTATCCACGTACTGATTGGCACAGTCAAATGAATAACAACTCAGCACAAACACACTCTGCCAATAATCATGAAGTTGAGCTGCAGGTGTACACGTAAGGCACTGAAACAAAGTGGGGCAAAAATCTTTTCGCGAAAACTACCGGGCCCTATTGATGACCTAAGTTGTCTTGGCCTGCCGCGGAGAATGATTCCGTTAAATACCTCTCAAAGTTCACAGTAGTGAGAGAAAGTGAGAGATTTTGGTCGGCGCATAGGGGTATTGATCCCTACCACCTTGGATTTATCCGTTCGTCTCGATTGACTTCTGCTCCAGTCGATGTACTAAATTTTTATCACGACAGGGCATATATATAAACTGTGTAGATTTTCTGAAATTGTTGGAACTATAATATATTCATGATTTTGCAATGGGGAAACAGCGGCCAAGGCACAATTGCTTTATTTTCGGGAGCGTCTAAAAAGGTCACAAAGTAACAGAAACAGTGCAATATGGATTCCAAAAAGTGAATGAAACAATAAACTATGCCTTGTCAATTTGAAAAAAGTAAAACATTCTCTTATATTCCTAAACATTCTGTGATGACATAGTGGCTAGTGGCCAATGCAACCACAAGTTGTGTTCTCTCGGATTCTAGTGTGTAACCAAACATTAACGCGGGTTTTGTAGGATCCTTGTTATAACGTCGATTTGTTCGTGTAAACTAGTTTGTAGAAGCGTTTGGAAAGTGGGGGGCAAAGTGCAGTGTGTAAGGTGCGAGCGATCCCTAGTAACTCGATGAGGGACAAGTCTTCGTTTTTTTTTGTTTTTTTTGCGGATGAGAGAATTGGGGGGTAGGGGGGTTGTGTTTCATGATGAGCATAAAAAAGAAGGGCGGTAGAGGCACCACAAGGAGTGGTTGGAAAAGGCAGGGGGGCAGAGAGCCCCCCCAGGTGGCTGGGCTCCAGCTCCAGTCTCCCACACCACCTGGGTGGCCGCTGCATCATCGGCATCGTTTGAGCGCGTCCGTGGGCTCCGCCCCCTCGCAACCCCAGGCCAGGAACCTCTCCCACAACCCCCCCTTCCTTCCGGCTCCAACCCCTCCCTTCACCTCTCGAGCCTTCTTCACCCACCCCCTTACTAACTTCCCCTCTCACACATGACTATTTCAGACTCCAGCACGTTTTCCCAGTTACAGGTAAATCAATGCCATTTTTTAAATGTTAAAAGTGAGTGATAGTCACGATCTTGAATTTTTGTATTTTGTCATAACTTTTCTTCTGGATATGTTCATGGAACATTAACGTATCTATGGAATAGCATACGTTTTGATAGAATTTTAGACAGAATAAATCTTTATTTTCCGTTACTGTTGTTACAGATCGAACTGAAGTTAAGAAAGTAATAATAATTTACCAACTGCAATTCTATCTGTAACAACAGTAACGGAAAATAAATATTTACGGTGTCTAAAATTCTATCAGTATGTATTATATTCCGAAGTTAGGTTAAAGGTCCATGAATTAACCCTGAAGAAAAGTTATGACACAAAATACAAAAATTCAAGATTGTGACTATCACTCACTCTTAAGGCTGCCGCTTGCCACACGTTTAAAATGCGCTGCAGTGTGTTCGCAAACAGATTTGTTTGGAACGAAACTGTTCAACATGCTGGCATTGTTGCCGACGTACGAAAAGGAAACACGCTCCGAGGTAAGTGAAAGATATTTGGTCAGCGCTTAACATCGAGGTCTTCAGCACTGGTGAGGGGTGACATGAGATGAGTATGGAGCAGCATCGGAATGAAATGGGTGGGAGAAACGGGAGATCCCCGAGAAACACCGCCGATCAACGACATCGCCCGGCACGATTCCCACACACGAAAATCCGGGGACCGACCCATGGCCGTCTTTAGTAGAAGGCCGGAGTCTTGAATGTGGCAACGCTGCATAGGAGGCCTGCTGCTTGTCACTTCTTGGCCATACTAGTCAGTGTAGACGTGTACACGCCATTAAAACTGCATCTATACATGTTACAGAGACTAGGGAGGCCAAGAAGTGACAAGCAGTAGACCCCCGATGCAGTGTTGCCAAATTCAAGACTCCGGCCTTCTACTAAAGACAGCCATGACCTACCCCAGGATAGCCTTGGTGGGAGAGCGAATTGTCTAACCATTCGGCCGTTACGCTCATTAAAATTACTGTACATAAGCCCTCCAAGATAGCTAAAAATGATCCTTTCAGACCACTGTACTTCAAACTGTACTTACCGGATGTATGTAAATCTCAGATTGAGACGTGCACTCAACTGCGCTATAGACTTTCAACCAATAAAATTACATTGTCACCACTTTAAGTCCCATTTTAATAATAAATAAGTGAGAATCTTGAACACAAGTACAGTGCTTGACTCGTTGCGGCGATTCGGAATTCAGGGGGAGGGGGGTGCTCGGGATTTCAAACTGCGCACATAATAAGCATGAGCGGGTCTGAACAATGATAGTAAGATATGTGTATAGCACAAGATGGGACTAACTACAGTGCTATGTTGCCGTGTTGTGCATATAAAATATAATCGTACATTATATATACAACGTGTTTCAAAAACATACTGACAAACTTTAACAGGTATTTGCTGAGGTGAAAGTAGAATGTTTGATGCAGAAACCCACGGTCCAACTCACATAGGAAACAATGCAGACGCTTCCGAAGTTTGAGAAAATATGAGCAATATTCAGGAAAATACTTGCTTGACATAAACAAATTTCTGGTTACAATACAATTTTGCTGATAGAAATAATAATGTGAAGGATTTGTACATTTAACACACCTCAGTCATGTTGAATTGGGGTGGCACCACCCTTATTTCTTTCAAAAATGTATGAGACAGTAAAAAGTTGCTAATTTTTAACTAACATAACTAAATGGCAGGAAATTTAGAAAATAAAATGTATCTTGCCAGAACTGTCTAACGCTCGGCCTTTTAGAGCAATCATTAAATGTTTGGTTTCTCAGAGAAGCGTTGTTGCCTACGAAGTATGCAACCAGGAATAATACGTGCCACATTGGAGTGATGTGTGGGCAGTTGGTTTGTGGTAACTCGGAATAGCAAGCTGCATCGTGTATTTGATTGCTATAATAACATTCAAAGCAAATATTGCAATAATTTGTTCGCCACGAAATTGTGGCTTTGGAGATAGCTTATAAAAAATATCTAGAACGTATTTTTTTTTTTTTTTTTTTTTTTTTTTTAACGGTTCGTAGGGTGAACGTATTGGTAGTATCGATACCATGAAAATCGACTAAAAACGTAATATGTTGAAATTTAAAATAAAAACTACACCACACTGAGCAACGAAACTCTGAAAAGTGCCCAAACAGTAAAATAACTCACTCATTATCTTAATTTTTACATAACTATAAAAGATTTCTCAAAACGGCAAAAATTGTTTATAATATAATAAAAGCTATGCACTTCTGATAAAATAAAAGTAAAAAAAATAATGAACACAATATTGATTTGTGTTTTGTTTTTTGTTTGTCTATGCCCCCCCCCCCCCCCGGATTATTTTGCGTTGTGCAAGTTAGCACTAGGTTTTCAAGTATTTTCTTTCTATCTGTACACAATTTCTTTTTATAGTACACTGAATTAAATAAAGAATTAGGCCTACCTTGTAAAAACCACAAACATAACCTTACGGCATGTGACTGCTCCAAAACTAAACTTTGATTTGCGGATAGATGAAATCTGATAGGTATAAGATTTGAAATCTCGCAACCACGAAATTTCGTATGAGCGAAAGTACCATTCGTAGCACGACTATAGACCGTTCGGGATAAAGTGAGCACAAAAAATTTAACCATTGAAAAATATCACTAGCCGTTACTGCATTGAATTCGACATTAACAATAGTTACCTTACTGCTTGCATGGTTGGCAGTGATTTACCGAATATAGTTCCGTGCATTTTCCTACTTAAATACAACAATTACAACAATGAAATCAATTGAAATCATTATACTTGTATTTTATACAATTAATAAGTAATTTTTATCAATCTATGAAGGTTATAATCGACTGCACAATTTATCTGACACACGCAAACATCAAGTTATGCGTCCAGAGAGGTTAGACATTCCCCGTTGTCAGCCGTTACGCGCGGAAACATTAGAATTGACTGAAAATAGAACTTTATGAGGTTATTTTTTTTTTTTTTTTAAGCGTTCACTTTATCCCGAACCACCTATATCTCAGCGGAAGAGTGAAATATTGTTCAAGAGTATGTACTGTGGAATAAGTTGGTTGTTTGCCAGACTCCAATCTACAGTAGTTCCTTCGCAGTCAACGTTTTTTTTTTTTTGTTCTCATTTGACTGAGCTAAGGTTATTTCTACTATAGGTTGGAAAGATCCAAATTAAAAGTTTATCACAAGGAAATTTCTGCCGCTTGAGCGCTGGTATCAGTAAGACGTGAAAACTGAACCATCACAGAGCTTTCCTGAATTTTAACTGACATGAAGTTGACAATATAGAAGCTAAAAATAGTTAGTTTTCTCTCGAAAATTAAATTAAATGTCTTCTCTCTTCGCCAAGCCTAAATGTTTAATTTTACTATGGTTTCTTATTTTATTAGACCGTTAGCGACTGCAGAGGAACTAGTGGCATTATTGTCCCTGTGCAAACTCTCCCATAAGAAAACACATTTTCTTTCCAATCTGTTTGACTGAGGCATTGAAAAGTTTGGCATGTCTAATATTCGAAAATCGTAAGAATCCTTCGTGGCACCGTATTTTGCAAAACAGTGCAGTGGTTTGTATCGTGTGTTATTGGAAGATAGTTAAGTAGTTGTTTAAAGATAAACAGGGACCCCTGATTTTCACGAAAAGATTTCTACCCCCCAAACTTGTTTAAATTCCGTAACTGACCAAAAAAAAAAGTATAGTTGCAGGTACCATACTTTTGTTAAAATAGGGACAACAAAACAGTTTGGTTGTTGGTACTACTCTGGACAGTTCCTTCAACAATCTGATTTGTAGAAGAAACAAAGAGCCTTGTTGCTTTTACACACCAGATGGTAACTTCTAGAAAACAGATTGTTGAAGGAACTGTCCAGAGTAGCACCATCAACCAAACTGTTTTGTTGTCCCTATTTTAACAGAAGTATGGTACCTAAAACTATACTCAGCCAATCACTGGCCATGAAGCAGCCGCATCTGTGCACACGAGGCACTGAAGCAAACTAATGCAGGGATATTTTCATCAAAAACCGGGATCCCTAAAGATGAATCACAAATACTCAGTGACGATGTACCAGAGCTTTCATTGGCCCAGTCATATGGTGATACTCGAATACCGAAACAAGAAAGTCAGCTATGGACATGTTATACACTCTAAAAAAAATTTGTAAAATTTTGCAAGGATATTCTTTGTACTTTTACAAATCATTAGTTTATGAAGTTACTAAGGTAAACTTTGTAATACTACAAAGGAATTCCTTGTACCGATACTGACAGTTCCTGCACTGAATATGACAAGGCACTTTTTCGTAGTTGTACAAACTTTTGTAAATGTTGAAAATACTCCTTGTAAAATTTTTAGTTTATAATGTTAGAAGGATTTTGTTTGCAAAAAAACTTAGAAAAAAATGTGTGGTAGACTACAAAAATCGCAAGTTCGCCGGAAATTACTTATGCAAAGATTACAACCTCTGAAAAGTATTTTTCTGGAATAAAGTGAACATTTATATTATTTGCGTACTTTAAAAGGAAGAATTATTACTAAACTTTACATTGAATTTATACAAATAAATAGAGACTTAGCAATATGTAAGTCACGGTGGTCTAAGGGTAATATGCGTAGCTTTTGAGCGTGGGGTTAGTGGTTCGAAACTTAGCACCTCTCGAGAATTTTGTATTGTTTCAAAATAATATCTTGTATACGTCCTTTATTCAAAATTTATTTGATAAATAAGTTCAGTGTTATTTATGAAGTACAATGAACATTTAAATTTATTATTTTCCTTATTGAAAATGCAGCTACAAGACTAGTCCTTGTAATTTTACAAAGCTATACTTTGTATTTTATTACAAGGATAACCATTGTAGTTTTACAAGGAATTTCTTTGGCAACTGGGTTTCCAAGGCTTTTCCTTGTAAAACTAAAAAATTTTTTTACAGTGTATCGAAACGTAGCAAACAAACATATTTTCCAGCGGTATATCAGTATCGCTAGCTATGACAATCTAGACGTTTATGATTCGTCCAAATACAGAAAAATTTCTCCAATTCTGTAAGGCACTGAAAGCAACAATATTTCGGAGAATATTTTGGCGACAAAGACTTTCGTGATTTCCCCACTTTCTCTACGCGGGAAATATTTTCGCCGAAATTTGAAGTCTCCCAGTTTAAAGGCCACGTTCGGCAGTTGAACAGTGATTTTGCAAATATTTTTAAAGCAACATAACTATCATATCGAAGAATCCCTGCGTAGGTTTGTCACAAATACGTTATAATTTGTACCTAATTTTTTTGATTACAAGAAACCTTACAAGTGGGTTTACTTTATTGGACATGTCCAATTACGATATAGATGACTGTCAAAGAAACTAAATCCAATCATGCACTCCCATTGCACAGTTCTTTCAAAAACCTTATAGTAATTCTGATTTTTTGCACCCAATGTATCACCAATTTTGTTACGAAAATATGCCAAGAATCAAGCAAACCAATTTTTTCTACGATCAAATGGTTCTTTATTTTGAAATACACTTACATATAACTGTGCATCGTATAATTGTTCTTAGTCTTGAATTTTTTTTTTCATAGCATTCCGTTTAAAAACTTTTGCGTTTTCTGCACACGTATGAAGAAAAAATCTTCTCAGCGTGGCTTTAACTCACTCCAACCTTCGTGACATAGCTCTCGTGTTATTTTCCTGCCTGTATACTACAAGATGATAGTATATCGCGGAAGTGTTTTGTGCCCGCAGCATACCCTTGAAATCACTGTAGTAACATGTATGATTGGACGATACACGTCTGATACCTCCGTATATGTCTGCAGACCAACAACAGGTATCAAATACTACAATAGCGGGATTCTTATTGGCTCAGTCAAATAGGGTAACATCTCCAAGTACAGGAAAAAGCCAATGCGCTTTTGATAAACTGAACGTATGTTGAAAACAGTCAAGTTTTTCCGCGATAAATCATCATCTCTAATCATCATATATGGCAGAGGGTCGAATGAGGAGTGGCTTACAAGTTGATTCACTTCATCGGGAAAACCTCGACAGTGATTTTTCCTCTTCCAAGAAGAACTCATCGCAAAGCAGATTGATTGCCGATGAGGCTTGAATCTTAACGGTTCGAGGAATACTTTGTGTAAACAGAATCTCAAGCCACGGCAATAACTCGGGTCCAGCCCTTCATCTAGGAGCAGGTAAAATTCGCTGGTGCACAGACCATAGCCATCTTTAGTAGAAGGCCGCGGCCTTAGATCTGGCAACCCTGCACACAAGGGTCATTTTAACACTTCTTTTAGTTCTCCAAAGGCAATGGCTGTACCTGATTCGTTATTCTGCCCTACATACCGGCGAATCAGGGGAATTCACTCCGTTCACGAGACAAAATAAGTGTTAAAAGACCCTTCTTGGCAGGGTTGCCAGATCGAAGGCCGCGGCCTTCTACTAAAGATGGCTGTGGCACAGACCCGTAGGCAAGCTTCCAAGAATATAATGCTCACTCAAGTACAACACGTCTTCTCATTGGCTGCTCGCTGTGATACAACATGGTTGGGTCTGAGTTAGGTTGTTTCTATAATTTTTGGTAAAGACAGGAAAATTTCGTGGGTTCGCTAATCTGTAGGCTAGCCTCTAAGAATGTCTGTGCACTGAAGCAGACAACAGCCGCTCATTAACTGCTCGCTGACACAGTGAAATGGGCCCGCATTTAGTTGCGTTGCTCATCGACTTCAAGGTGGTGTTAAATATGTCAACGGCCAATTCTGAAAGTGACACGACCTTATAGTTGTGTGAAATATAGCTTGTACACCAAAGCAAAGACAAAATTTTAAGACCCGTATCTACAGCGCAAGGTCGTGTTTCTAAAGTAGTGTCTGTCAATGGAAAAATTCCGAAAACGTGAATTTTCTACTACAACTCATATAAGTAGACTACTTACACACACACACATAACATCAGCATGTCGGGTAATTCGTAGATTCGGACTGCACCGTGTGAATAAGTGACACAAACTAAGCAGAAAGTACTATTTGGCAAAAATTCTTCAGGACCTTAGTTAACAAAAAAATTAACTTTGAATTTACAAAAAAAGAATCAGGAAATTAAAAATGTGAAGTAAGATTGTTCGTAGATAAACCATGAGGAAGTACTCTTTGGTAAAAAAGGTGATATGCTCTTAGTTTACGATATAGGTCCAAAACCCCAGTAAGCTAGAATATCAGTAAAGAGCCTTGTTTTTCGCGAAAAGAACTTTGCCCCAGTTGGTTTCGATGCCCTACGTCAACAGCTTCAGATCTGCTTCGTGGTCAGTGATTGGATATTTTAACTCTCACCAGCCTTGTAATTCTACCGGCGAATCACAGATGTGTGTTACTGCAGGAACGTTATTGTAATTGGCTCAGTAAATTGATATACGGCTCTTAATTAAAGACACGCAGCCAATGACCGTGAAGCAAAACTGCAGATGTGCACGTAAAGCACTGAAACAAACTGTTGCAAAATTCTTTTCCCGAAAAACAGGGTCTCTAAACAAATGTTTGGCTCTTGCAGTGCCGCTATTACATTTTTCTCGTTAACAATGCGCTTGATGACTTTTTGATGAGTATTTTCTACTTAGTGTTTACGTCAAATTCACCTGACACTGTTCGAAACCGTGAATTATCTAACATTCTGTATAACACGTTAGACACCATGTTAAATAAATTCAAGTTCTTTGATTTGGGCATTTCGGATTTTTTATTTCAACATTCTCAATTCGGCACCATATTTGCTGAAAGCCGACAAATAACGAACCGTTGCAAAGCATAGTAAGGATGTCCAATGTGTAGAGACATGAAAAATTCGCGTTTTCATTTGGGCACAAGTTAGAATTCCATCAACTGTAAGTTTGCGTCCCTATCGCAATCGGCTTTACTCTTATTTGACATCTCCTGGAAGTCTCTGAACCAATAATGTATATGTAACTAATACATACATATATCACTTTAACAACAAGCAGCTAATGAGCATCTGTTGTCTGCTTCAGTTCACAAATATTCTTGCAGGCTAACCTACAGGTCAGTGAACACGCGAATTTTTCTGGTCTCTTCCAATATTATTTGGACCAACAGAGTGGTGGTAACAGGAAATAATAGAGACCGGCAGTACTCGCTCTCCTTTGTTGTCGGGATGTAGGACTCATTTAGTGATTTTTTTTCTTAGGCCATGATTAGGGACAGGAATATTTCGTGAATTCAATAACCTGCAGGCTAGAATCCATCGTAATATGCATACTCGTGCCCCGTCTATTCGTTTATTGCCTGCCGTTCCACTGAGTAGCAACTAATGGACAAATGATTGGGGTTCGAGTATGCATAGGATATTTCATTCTAACATGCAGGTCATTTAATTCGCAAAATTTCCTCTACCTAGCCATGGTCCATTATTTCTATTGCATTCACGATTATAATTTTTTTTTTTAAATTCCTAAACGAGAGCTGATAACGAAAAACTTGCGGGCAGTTTTTCTTAACAATTGTTTTTACTCCGTAGTCTATTTTTTCCAAGATAGATAATTATATAAATTTGGTCAATTAGTTCGTTAATGAGAATTTGCTTGATTGCGTAATTACCTGAAACTATTGTGTACTTTCATCATGGAGAACAATATGCGCGCAGCCCACACACACACACTCACACACACACACATATATATATAAATAAATATAAATAAATAAATATATATATATATATATATAAGTAAAAACAAACTTCAGACGCCGTTGAGATTTGAAATTGGCACCTGTGTTACCAAAGAATGTAACTTATCCTTCATGGATGGCCATATTTAGCTTAATAGTGGAAAACATGTTTTTAAATCAAACTATTTTCAAATGCACAACGTTTACGTCACTTAAGTAAAATTCATAAAGAAAATGGGGAGTTATTCTTCCGTACACTTTAACAGAACAGTTTCCTAACCTTAGTGTGCAAATGAAATGCTAGCATTGTTACAATACAAGTCTTATAACATCTGTACACGTTTGACCATTTACTAAAAATCCATATAAACGCTACAATTTATGCACGGGAAAATTTTCACCATACCTTCTTTCTAAACTTTCCTATATATCGGTTTGATAAATTTACAAATAATTTGTTAGTCTATATATATATATATATACTGTATATATAAAATCAGAACACCTTCAGTTATAATATTCAGAGCAAATTTTTTCGGTGGGAGTATTTCACCAGCATGAAGCCCCATTTAAAGATTTGCCATGTTGGTTGTGACAATAATATTAATCTAACACAATTTGAGAATTCAATCTAATGCGTGTTCAAACTTATCACTTTGGTTGGAAATAATGTATATAGTAAGAATTGTTGTACCAACAGAAAATTTGCACTATGTAACTTTACCTAGTTTTTTACAGGGGATCATCTCAAAAAGTTTGTAACATAATTTTATAAATATACAATGTTGTATGTGCCCATACATAAACATAAACCAAATGTTTGGTTCTCTAGTAAACTAAATATTTAATCACATAATTTTGAAGTTACAAAATTGGGATCAACATACATCAACTTCAATAACTATTATAAAAAGATCAATAGTAAGAATATGTCCAATAGATTTAAAATAAGTAAATAAATCAAGCAAATGAATAAAAGATCACCCACCATGAAAACAAATACATTATGTTTCAATTGGAATATCCAACATTTTCAGAAGATAAATTTTATAATAGTTGAATACTGAATTCCAAATTTTTAAAATGCCAACTGCACACATTCCTTATTAAGTTCTGTACAAGTGGACATTCGAATAACATATAAAGTTTACGAAAATGTTAAACATAAAATATTAAGCACTTAACCAATTTACACAAATTTACAATACAATTTTTGATAAACGCCATATATAATGTGCTCACAAAATTTATAATATGAGTAGAGGAGAGAGAAAAAAAGGGAGGGGGGTGGCGGGAAACAAAAGAACAGAGGTAAGTTACAGAAGGTCAAGAGGTCGCGGACCAGACGGTGTGCAAGTTTTGCTGTGTATCGAATTTTCTTCATAAAACTGAATATTTTGTCAGTTTCCTGGTTCTGCCTACCAAACTTGCAGCCCTAGAGTAAAAATTAGTAAATTAGGAGCTCAAATGTCAAAATTAATTATTGCATAAATAAAAAATTTAAATACTAACTATTTCAGACCAAATTAATTTCATCCATAGTAAAATTTCTGGGGAAAAAAATGCCGTCAATGTTCAACAAGCGATTTTGTTATATTTATATCTGAAATGTAGTTTTCAAATTTAAATTGCACAAAAATATTATGAGTAAAATATCGACATCCGTTGCCTGTATTTTTAAAACTATATTGCGCAGTATTTATGAACATAAATATTTTTGTATAATAATATTTTTTACGCATAGCGATGGATAAAGGAATCCTTAATTGTCACCAGAATTTTTCTTAAGTATGTAATTTTCATTTGTGTTACGTAACTACAGTTTTAATAAATAACTGCAAATTTTTATGACAAATATGTCTTCAATTTTCATATTTGTACAGTGCCACCAAAAATAACAGGCACTGAAAAGGTTTTTTAATAGATTCTATTGCAATATTTCTGCAGAAATTTTGCGCAGAATATTTTGGTCTAGAGTTTCTATTGGTTAACTGAGAATTAGGACGGTTAAAAATTGATCTCCCGTTCAAACTTCTTGGCTGTAATCAAGGTAGTGAAATGGCAATAATTACAAATGTATTCGCCTCTAAGCAAACAAATAAATATTGTCTAACAATTTTTCCAATAATTATTAGAGACCCCTGATTTTCACGAAAATAATTTATCCCCACTATTTTCAGTGACTTACGTGCACACCTGCAGCTCTGCTTCATGATCAGTGATTGGACGTCTTAGCTCTGACGTGTCTTGGGGTTTTACTATCAAATCACAGACTTGTGAAGTTGTAGTAACGTTATTGTGATGAGAGACATCACTTCACAATGACACGCTGCCATAACCATGAAGTAGAACTGCAGCTTTGCACGTAAGTCACTGAAACAAAGTGGGGCAAAATTCTTTTCGCGAAAATCAGGGGTCCATTATGATTATGTATAGGTATAAACATAAAAAATTCACATTATTTTCGGGATCAAACTAGATTTTACTGACACGTGTAACCTTCAGAGTAATTTGTAATATCATCGCCACCGGCCCTAATGTGCATCGGCGTGAAGTTTTCACGAGAATAACTTTGCCCCAGTTAGTTTCAGTGCCTTTACGTGCACATCTGCTTCGTAGTCAGTGATTGGATGTTTTTTTCTCACACGTGTCTTGGGGCTATGCCCGCAAGTCACATATGTGTGGTGGGGTCGCAGTGGCCGAGAGGTCAGACCTCTCGCCTTCCACCACCAAGACGATCCGGGTTCGATTCCTGGAGGGGTCGGTCCCCGGATTTTCGCATGTGGAAATCGTGCCGGACGATGTTGCTGGTCGGTGGGTTTTCTCAGGGATCTCCAGTTTTTCCCGCCCATTCATTCCGACGCTGCTCCATACTCACCTCATGTCAACCTCCATCAGCGCTAAAGACCTCGATGTTAAGCGCTGACCAAAATCACTTCATTCACGGATGTGTGCTGTTGCAGTTACCTAACTGTGGTTGGCACAGTCAAATGGGACGTCACTTAATTTAAGAAGACACGCTGATAATAACCATCAAGCACAGCTGCAGATGTGCACGTAAGGCACTGAAACAAACTGTTGCAAAATGGTTTGCGTGAATAGTTCATAGGTCTACTTATGTGACGTCATTTACGTATTTTGCTGATTTGCTTGCGATTAGTCACTTTACTGTGGAGATTCGAATTATCGGCCAAAAGTGTCCCCCTTTATAAGCCACGGCACAGTATAGTAATTAGAGACTTTGAGGGAGTAAACGATAGCTTGCAATCTAGTCTGTGGTCAGAAAATAACGTGACATTTTCCAGGTCTTTATGTCCGCGATAAAGTGAGCCTTTAAATCATTACTTTTTTTTTCCCCTTTTCAACCAATTTGCAGTTTTCTGCCATTTTTCAAAGTTACATCCCTTTAATAAAAAAAAATTATGAATTGCTCTCTACTCAAAAGTTAACATATGAGGCCACAATAAAATACATTTGTCCACGTTATTATTACCTCGTTTTTTGTCTTGTCTGTTTGTTTCAATATTTAAATTTTTCTTGTTATAAAATTGATTGTAAAGTTTTAGACGCAAAATGCTAAATGCAGGAAACAGTTATTTGAATGAAACATTTAATGTATAACGCTTTAGAACGATAATAAAGTAGTAAATTACTTATCACTTGGAAACACTTGTAAGATTTGAAATGAAAAACGTAGGGTTCACGCAACAGATAGTTATTGATGCATGAATTATTCACGTAAGTCACTAACAATTATATTGCACTGCAAATAATATGAACTGTTGTGTGAGTTTTCTCAGCAACAGTTTTTTTCTCACTTCTTACTATTATTTATTGAGTGTGTTGTACAACTCGCCTTTATAAGGCAGACAGTGGTGACTATCATTTATGACGTAATATTATAGACATAGGTGTGTTGTACACGCTATTGCAAGATTCTGCGCCCACATTTTCATACGTGGTAACCATGACTTCCCAGTTTGTGTTGACAAAACCTCCTATGCATTTATTAAAAGTATTTCATTTTTTGTAACAAAATCTGTGCGTCTACTTTCACAAAGGACTTTGACTCAATACAATATAAAATGTTATGATATGTTTATTTCCTAGATACATTTACTTTCAACACCAAATCAACTACTAACCACTGCAAAAAAAATTTTTTGGTCACCAAAAAATATTTTGTCATTATGGACCTTACCAAAAGTTTCTGTGGTGACCACAAAAATATTTTGCTATCTCTAATAACGTTTTTCATTGACTACAAATACATTTTGTAACCGCTACAAATTTATTTCGTGAGGTCGGTATTGACGAAACATTTTATAGCCACCATAAAACCTTTATATGACTCTTCTAAGTTTTTTGTAGGAGAAATTACGTTATACCTGTCAACCCGTTTTATAAACGAGGTATATTTGGACGCTGTTATGCATCAGTAGACTTTGCGCTAATTGTAAGGTAGCAGTAAGACATGCTAACGCTTTTCCAGATTTGAAACAGTTTAACAAATAATACTTTAATCCCATAAATTCAATTTTTATAACAGACTAGAAGTATAAATTAAGTTTTTTTTTGTGGAACAGATTTAAAGCTGAATAACATTTTACACACGTGTAACAATGGGCACATAGTCTAGGACAAGGATGGCCAACCCAGGACTGCGTCTAAGAGTCGTGTAAGGAGGGGGAGTGGCAAGAGGGGCATTTGCCAGGGGCCTCAATTTTGAATTTATAAAAATGAATTATTAATAATTGAAATGAAGGAGGTAACAGCAATGCGAAGTATTCATTTAGTTTTGTAGGAACTGCATTTTAGTAACTTACATTATTTTTGCTTTGCTCATATATTTGTAACACTGTATTTCTGTGTGAACTGAATGTATTTTATTGAGGTATCTGTAATTGTAGTGTTTATATTAGTGACTACATTCCAACCAAAGATAAATATACCTTACCTTATAAATTATCACTGCATCTAAGAAAAGGGAAAAACAGAGGAGGGGAGAGAGACCTCCGATTTATGTTGCCCCAGGCTTCTCATTCTCATAAAATGGCTACGGGCCAACCTTTTTCCTAACACATACCCGCCACGGCATTTTGAATGGCCTGCAGAGAGCTGAAGTATTTGCACTATATTCTTCAATAATTTATGAAAAGGGGGAAAAAAAATAAGAATTTCACGATTGGCAATGTACCTTTTCTAAATACTGCGAGAACCTTATGAAGATAATTAAAGCTTGGGAATATGTGCCTATGTTACCTTCTGCAAAGTCTAGTTCTGTATAATGGCGTTACGTATTTAATGGACTGAAAGTATGGCGCTGGGTGGAATTTGTGCGCCGATGCAGAGCTGAAGTTCGTGTTTTGAGCTCATGAAAAGTAGTCAATATTTAAGTACTCCATGGAGGCCCTTGACATGATTTGAATCAACTTTTTTGGCCACATCACCGAAACGACTGGTCGCCCTTGGTCTAGCGATTCATAACATCGTCCAATTAAAACAATTAATTTGGCATAGTTATGCAAAAATGATGCAACCCACATTTCACTGAAACTGAGATACTCAAGATCAAAGTCTACTGTGTTCATATAAAACTTACATGAACGGTTTTATCCAGACTCTCTTTACTATACAAACATTACGATTTAATCTTTGTAAATTTTCTAGAACATACTTTGGACAAGTGGTGTAACAACCGGGATGGGGGACAGATTATACATTCCCCCCTTGAAATGTTGGAAAGAGTGAAGAGTTGAACGTATTACAACAGACGTGCTGTATTGTTACACCATTAGTTCGGTAGAATTCCGCCGACAAAATATTTCGAAAATGATTTATCTAAATGTAACTAAACAAAAACAAATTACTTTATTAAAACAATATCTGAATGTAACTTTTCATAATTTTTGTTCTTTCTGCTCTGAAGACCTTTGCTGGTCAAATATTGTTGTACATATATTTGCCTTTAGATTTTGTAAAATCAAATTAAAATTTGTAATTCAAGTTCAAATTCCTTATTTGAAAAAAATGGGAGAAGGGATGGTGCGCCAAATTACCTGCCCCTTCCTAAATAGAATAGCTTGTTTTGCCACTGCTATGTACCATGTTCTTCTACTTGGTATGAGTATCTCGAAATAAAATACTTTGTGGGTAAGTTTCTATTTACATAACTACGTCCAATTATTCTAGACAAGGTGGTCTTCAGAAGTGCACAGTGTCCCGGCTGCTAGAAGGGAACGGTGTTAGTTTCGCACGGTGCTCGCAGTTAGAGGCGAAGGAACACAGTTCAGGAATGTCTGGTATGCGAGTCATGCTGCTATGGAATGCCTGTGAATGGTCGGCATGGCGGCCGCTTGCTCCCTGGAGACAGTAAACGTTCTGGCATGTCACCAATCAGCGTGCCTTGAAGCTGCCCGACAGGAAAAAAAAATTCCATCGTTAGTGTACCGTATACCTAGAATGAGTACACTGTAAAATATGTGAAATTATTATGGACCCATGATTTTCGTGAAAATATAATTATACCCCTTTGTTTCAGTTAGTTTCACACTTGCAGTGATTTTATGTTATTAAGGTTCTACCAGTGCGGGAAAGAAAAACAATTTGATATTTGTATGAGACAGTGCTAGTTTTTTAGACGTTGCTCAAGTGAATTTTCCTCTTGCAAAAAGAAATTTATCTCAACCAGTTTTCCTATAAAACTTCAAAGTCGAAATTTGCACGTTTTTAGTTCTCGTAATTCGCAAAAACCTAAATTCTAAATTGCATGGTTTATTTTTTTTTTGTCCTTCATATTTCGAGAAAAAGGGGGGAAGGCGTTGCACCCGGAATCTCCCCCCCCCCCCAAATTCCATCCCAAATGTGTAAGGCCAAGAACTTCTCACGAAAATAATTTTGCCACAGTTTGTTTCAGTGCCTTGTGTATACATCTGCAGCTCTGCTTCATAGCAAATGTTTTAACTGTCACGTGGTTTGAGGTTCTACCAGCAAATCTCAGACGTGTGGTGTCGCAGAAACCTTGTTTCTGATTGGCACATTCAAATGTTACACGTTACTTAAAAAACACATACTTGCTGCAACCATGAAGCACACCTGCAAATATGTATGTACGGCATTAAAAGGAAGTGGGGAAAAATTCTTTTCGAAAAAATTCGTGGTGCTAATTATATTTAGAGATAATGGTTAGAGTTGGGGAAATTTCGGGATTTCAATTACCTGCATGTTACAATCAAATATCCTGTGCCTACTCAAGTCCTGTCTCGTTCATTGTCTGCTGTTCCACTGAGTAGCAGCTAGTGGACAAATGGTCGGGGCTTGAGTTTGCATAGGATGTTTGATTTCAACATGCAGGTAATTTAATTAACAAAATTTCACCATCTCTAATGATAGTTTATCGCGGAAAAACTTGTATGTTTCCTGGATTTCAACGAACGTGCAGCTTTCCAGAAGATTGCTGGCATTCGCTTGTACTTGGAGTTGTTACCGTATTTCACTGCGTCAATACAACCCCGCTATTGTAATATTTGAACGGTCTTATGCATTAACAGAACAAGTGCCAATTTTAAGTTATCAGTAAATTATGCTATACGTTAATCAGATTTGAAACAATCATCCAAAATGTATTTCAGTCCTAGAAAGTGAACGTTTGTTACTTCAGAATAAAATAATTAAGATACATTTCGTAAGACTATTTCAAAGAGGAAAAATATTTTGTACATAACTTTGAGTAGCCCAGTTCCAAAACTCGTCTTGTCGACTTTCACTAAAACAGCGCAAATCGCGAAAAACTGATTTGCGAGCCCATTTGTTATATGGCAAAAGCAGTTTTTCAAAATGTTCCTGTTATTGAAACAGGCGAGTTTTGGGAACTATCATCACGCCAACTTCAGCGCACATTTCAAAGCTACACAAAACTGTTCAGAACTCATTTTTCCTTGGTAATGGACATGGAGAGTTTTGGAACTGGACAACTCGATTGGCACTTGGTCTGTTTGTGCATACCACCGTCCATGTTATGCCTGTTATTGGTCTGCAGATAGCTACGTTGTGTCAGACGTATATCACCCAATCATATGCGTTTCAATTAAATACAGCGTTTTCAAGGGTATGGTGGCACAAAACATTTTCGCGATACACCATCATCTCTAATTATATTAAATTGAATGAAATGGTTTTGTTTTGCCTTAAAACTACGGAAATATTTTCGTTCCAATGCAACATAGTGCAGGAATGAAGGTTATAATATTTAAGTTTAGAGATGACGTGATTGTGAAATGACCAAACCATCCATCTTCTAAGAGTTTTAGAATCCGTCCAATTCTGGCATATATATGTATAAAAGAGTTCACTGACTGACACAGCAAACTGCAGCCCAAACCACTGAACCTAGAAACGTGAAAAAAATTTTGTGTGGGTTCCACGTATGCCGTAGGTAAGCATTAAGACGTGATTTTTCGAAATTCGACTCCTAAGTGGGTGAAAATGGGTGATATGTGTTTTCTGCACTCTAAAACAATAGTTTGTAAATTTTCTACACTACGTATATGAGCGGTAAGAAAGTAGGTGTGGTAGAATTGTTTCCCACAAAACCACGGTAGCACTCATATACTTTTTATAAAACAGTCAAATGTATACTTAAGTTACCACTCTTGTATTAAAATAGCTGTAAAGTTTGCACATTTACAAGGCCGAAGTATGGTAACTGCCCCGTGTTGCGTTTGGGTTAATTCCTTCCTGAACATTTTAGGAAGTTTTTTAAAGTGTAAGATTTGTCTACATAGCTCGAACTTAACGGTCTATCATTGTGATATTTATTTCAATGGGTGAATCATGAACATGCATATAAGCCAATTAAAAGATTTTTTGAAATTACAAATTTTAGGGGGGTGAAAATGCCTTAAATGTGTTTGCGATTAACTATCGATATCTATCGAAACTTTCGAAATACATTGTTACTTTTCGCTTTATTATTCGTCTTACAGCTCAAACACTATGTTCTATCGTTGTGATTTTTACTTCAATTAGATACGTATACAAATGTTAAAGATAGTACTTCAGGACGTTAAAAAAATTATTTAATTCAGGGGGTTAAATGTCTTTAGACGTAATTTTGATTTTTCTTCCATAGCTATAGAACCAGTTGAGATATCGAAGTGCTCTTTATGTGTAAAAAAAGGGTAGAATGTTTTTTTTTTTCGATTCGTGATCCGTATATATATATATATATATATATATATATATATATATATATATATATATATATATATATATATATATATATATATATATATATATATATATATATATATATATATATATATATATATATATATATATATATATATCGATCCCTCTGAATGTTTAGATATCGATGTGATGTTTGCTTAAGATAAATGCTTACTTAAATACCTGCAATTTCGTTTACTGGTTTTTCAAAATTTTGTTCCTAAGAGAGTATAAAGAAATGAAACTAGAGGAAAGGTGTTTTCAAATTATCCTCTATATTTTTAACCCACCGCGCTATCGTCACATTTTCCACTTAAACGAGATGCCCATACAATGGTCTAAATCGTCTTCCCCCCCCCCTAAATTCGAATTTAAAGGGTTGAAAATACATGTACTTTAGATAAATCCTCGAGTACTATCGAAATCCGTTGAGTTATATATATATATATATATATATATATATATATATATATATATATATATATATATATATATATATTCGTTTTGTGATGTCAATTGCGTAAATGCCCGTAAACATGTTTCAGAAACTTACAAAATCCGAACTCGTAGGGTTGCGAAGGAATGAGAAAAGTTTTTTAATGAATTGTCTACTACGCTTAGACTCAATGGCTTATCGTCGTGATTTTCACCTCGATTGGATACTTATACAAATGTTTGATGGTAAGATTTTGCTAAATTCGATCACTGAATAGGTGAAAAGTCGTAAAATTTTTGTTTTCATTTACCCCATGATCTCTATATAAACAATTGAGATATTGAAATTTTTTTCTTCAGAATGATGCTTACGTACATATAAAAAAAATTTACTCCGTCTTGAATACGGAGAAAGTAACTCTCTGATATGTGGGGGGGGGGGGAGGCGGAGGAACTTAGTCTTAGTAAACCTCTGAAAGCAGACGATCCGAAAATGCAAGGACAACCGTAAAGAAGTAATTTATACGGAAGTTAACATTCTGCAATTATATCGTTACATATGGTTGTACAACCTCTATTTTTTATTTATTTTTATTTGCTTATACTTATTTATACACTACAAGATTCAGCTCTAGGCCGGTTCACAACTTGAAGTGTTTAACCTTTTACATAAATACACATTAATACATAAAGAAGTACATTTTAAAAAAATTAGAAAAAATTAAAGAATTGCGCAAAACATTTTTTTTTAAATTTACATACGAATTTAGAGAAAAAGTGCCAATACTATCACTTGCACTATAGTAATTCTAATTGAAACATAACAAATTTGTGTGCTATAATCTAACGTAAAGTTCAATTAACAAATAACCAATTTATCTTTATTATAATTATTTCTATAATGAAACTATTTGCTGTTTTGCTCCGCCAACAACTTTGTGTCCAGTGATGGAATATTACATTTATTTTTAATGAACTTTCGACGGTACGTATTGAAGGCACAGTCATCAACGGTCATGCTCGAGATTCTCTCATATTCGTCTATTTCACTGTGACTTATACATAAGGCCCGGGGCAGTATAGAAAAGGGGCAGGGAAAGACTAAGGACAGTTTTTCAAAAGGGCAGCTACAGCTATTTAGCCTGCCACATCGTAAGCACGACCTTCAGCTTGGTTATCCTAGCTGCTACTGAACTAGCGTACAAAGAGGTCCTTCAATTGAATAAATATTCACTGTTACGAGTAATACACGCGGGCAATGCCGCAGGCGAACTGTTTGCTTATATAATATAAATTACAGTTGGTTTATTCGTCTTCTATGCGGTTCTATGACCAGCCATCCGATTGCGATGAAATCTCTGCAAGCATATTGGGCGATGGGAGGCAAAAAACGGCAGAAAGGACAGAACAGGATATAAAAAAAAAAAATAGTGAACAAATAATTTTTTTTTGTGCGTTCGCCTGAGAAGGTTTTTCAGACATTTTAGGTGGTGGCTGAGGAGGGGGGTGGGGGGCAAAACGGAGAAAAGTGCAGAAGGGGTTACCCAAAAACTTAGGAGGAAAAAAGCTGAAAACCTTTGATGAGTTGTGCGTGTATCAGCAAAGTTTTCAGTCGAGGAAGAAACAACTAATTTTTGGAAGAAGGTGGTCAAAGTGGGGTCTATAGGGGCAGAACTGGGTACCCAAGAAATGTATTTAGTAAAAAAAAAAAGAAGTTGGTGATTTGGGTGTGCACCCACGAAGGTTTCTTCCAAAAGCAAATTAAACGTTGGAGGAAGTGAAAATGCAAAACGGGGTAGGCTACACACCAGAACAGGATACTTAAAAATAATTTGTGAGACAGTTTCATTTTTCAAAATGTTTCTAAAACGGACATTAATCAATTGCATTAACATAATTTTGCCCCATTTAGCACATTTCAAAACTTTCTCTTTCAGAACTATTATCGCGTTTCATTTAAAACCCCGCAAACGAAGTTTCGGAACCAACTAGGATTGGATAAAAACGAAAGCCATCAGACTTCCTACAACCGCGTTAGTGACATTTTATTGACGTCACTACCATCCAACTTTATTTGAACAGATTTATTTCAAGCGATTGGAAGGAAAAATTTGGCTGAGCGACAAGGGCTTTAAATTTTACCTCATGGTCGCTGAGTGAAGTGAAGATATTTTAGTCAGCTCTCAACGACTTGGAAATGGGAGATCCCCGGGAAAACCCGCCGACCAGCGGCATCGTCCGGCGCAATTCCTAGTAACCGACTCCGTCGGGAATCGAACTTAGATCACCTTCTTGGGAGGCGAGTTCTCTAGCCACTACGCTAATGGCGGCCCCAGTGTTGCTGAGGTCACGGAGTGAGTAGTCAGCAATGTCGGAATGCGGCCTACATTTTAGGAAAGTCAGTCAACTTCTTCCCGCGATAAATCACCCTGGGATCTTGACTGCAGCGCGGGGGTGCATTCTTGAGGGGTTGCCGCCCGGGTGTTTCTGGCGGTGGGGAACCTCGGGGGGTTGGAAGCGGACAGCGGACAAAAGAAGACTCCCTTACCTGTCCCCACAGTGGTAAGAAGGAGGGGGGGGCCATAAAACAGAGTGCTAACACTTGCCACTCCCGTGGGCGCCTCTATTCGTGACAGGTAGCGCCACTCTCTTCTTCGTGGGAGCTACAGGGAAGTCACGTGGTTGGAATGCAACCCTTGTTAAGGGATGGTGAAGGGGAAGGGGGAGTTGTGCTGGAAGACAAGATACTCTTCAGCCCTGACGAGCTAGGTCACCTTATCAACCGCTCGCCAAACACCTCGCGGGCTGAAATATCGGGCACGTCATTCCGGTTTTTTCGAACTGTCGCTACAAACTACAAACTAAGTACCCCTGATTCGATGAAAACAAAACTGCACCACTTTGTTTCAGTGTCTTTTATGTACACACATGCATCTTTGCGTCGTGGTCAGAGACTGGATGTTTATGGCTCTCATTTATTTATTTATATTTATTTAAGTCTTCAGAACCGCAGTTAAGGGCGCCGTCTACTACAATCGTGAAGAGGCGCGCAGACCTTAAACAATCCTGATTTCATTCGAAAACCATTCAACATGTTGTCACGCGGTTAGGCTACGAAAAGCATTTAAGGATCTTAGTAAAGGTCTATAATTTTGCCATTAACTGTTATCGTTCCTAACAAGTATTTTTTTGAGTGTGAATGTGACCGAATCGGGACTTTTGACGCTGATTTTTATGTAAGAGTAATCATTTTCACGATATTCTGAATATTATAGACCTGTAGAGTGACTATTTCCCTTTCGTCGCTGAAAGTCCAATAGTAAAAACGGTTCAGCGGGAACCTTGCACGCTAGTTCAGCGCTTGGCTCGTTGAGGCGACGCGGCATTTGACGCGCGCTGCAAGGTCGACCTTACTGCTCCGTCGCTTTTGAGCCTCTCACGCGCGGGTAGACGGCGCCCTTAAAAGAGAGTCACCGTATCTTACACTGGGCCCATAACCAATAGGTAGGGCCACGATTTTGTCGCGGAAAGATTTTTGCCCCACTTTGTTTCAGTGATTCACGTGCACATCGGCAGTTCTGTTTCAAGGTTATTGGCAGCGTGTCTTTGCTTAGACACGTTTCTCATTTGACTGCACCAATCATAATAAGATTATTGTGAGTCTGTACGTCTATAATTTGCCAAGGCCAGCGAGAGTAAAATCATCCAACCACAGACGATGTAGCAGAGCTGCAGGTGTGCACATGACGCATCGAAACCAAATGTTGCAAAAATCTTTTCGCCATAAAATCGCGGCTCTACCAATAGGTTAAAATTTCATGAATAAACGATGAATTTCATAAATACAAGTGCATGAATATAACTTAACACTATACAAAAAAATTTACACAAAATATAACAATTAACCCACACTTTTACTCACTCATTCAATCACATTCATACAAACGTGCATACAACCAAAATTACACAAAAATCAATTAATTAGCTCCCACCCTTTCTCACTCACTCATTCACTCACATGCGTACACACACACACACATGGCGAAGTTAAGGCATGTTGCTTTCTCTTTCACTTAACTATTTTTCTTACAGATGCACAAAATAAAATTGCATATACATAGAACTGACAAAAAGCAAGGAAAAAATTTAAAAACTAATGGTGACTAACATGACCACTTTACATATTCGTGCGAAGTAGCGACCAATAAATACTCGTAGAGTTTACAATTTTTCAAAAATTTTACCCAACCCAAAGTCCTAACTTGTTGTTATGTAGATATGCAAATATATACTTACAAAAACATACACTATGTATAGGGACCTGAAAAATACTACTTATTTTTGGGTGCATGCTACAATTCTTACAACTGTATGGTAGTGTCACTTTTGTAACTGGCCCTTGACCCATTCAACACCTCCTGGGGAATCCCGAGCCAATAATAACGAAGAAACAAAATGCAGGCGCATATCACTGCGTCAGCGAGCAGCTAATGAACAGCTAGTGTTTGCTTGAGTCTAGTCTACAGGTCAGTGAACTCGCAAATTTTTCCCGTCTCTACATATAGAGGATGGATATTGCGTTGGATTACTTCTAAAACCTCATAAGTTCATTTCAGCAAATTTTACAGGAGAGCGAAAAGAAATTCTTCGTACTCATGCTACACCATAGGTACGACGTTTTTTAATTTGGGCGTAGAAGAAAGCTAACGCATAGTAGATTTAGTAAATTTTAACATAAGAATCACGATTAAAATTGGCACCAAATTCACCTGGAATACAAAATTTGGAAAATCTGGACTTGTGAGGTTTTAGAAGTAAGCCAGCGATTGATGCTAATTCGATACCCTGAAATTTCGCGGGTTCAACGACCAGCAGGCTAGACTCCATGGTACTATATACACTATGTCCTCAGCTACTTGTACATTGTATGCTGCTCCAGTGAGTTGACAGTTGTACACGTAACAAGGTAGTGTGGAAGTCAGTGTTTTCATGCAGGTCTGCTATTGCTTCACAGTCCTCAAGGAAGAGCTTCAATACCAACGAATCAATCGCGTGAGTAACGTGTAGGTGTTTTAAATGTGACGTGATCTCAGATTGATTCGCGAAATTTTCACGTCTCTAGTGATAATTTGTGTGGCGATTTCTTCGTGCAAATATTCAAGTGGAAAATGTATGAATTCAACGACTGGCATTTTCGAATCCACTGGCCTTTCTATACTTAAGCCCCGACCATTTTCCCACTAGCTGCTACTCACTACTGGACTAATAAACGGGGCTTAAGTTAACATATGTCAGTGGATTCTAGCATTCAGGACATTAAAATAGCGCAGATTTTATTACGTATGTATAAGGAACTGGTTTTCGTACTGAAAGGGACAAAAACACTCATTGTCGGCAGCATTAAAATAAACATTACAAATACACGAATAAGTTTTTTTTTTGTATCAACTACAAAATATTTGGTGGGTATTTACCCTGCAAAATTTATTTTGTGGTCACCACAAAAACATTTTATTGACACCCCTAAAAATATCGTGGTCACCACAAAAACCTTATGTTGAATCCACTGAAATATTGTGTCCACCACAAAAACATTCAGTTGAATCTACTAAAATATTGTGGCCACCACAAATTATTTTGTGGTTAGTACAAATCAGTATTGCAGGGATGAAGTCCTACAAAATTGTTCTTTTAGTGTACATGGATGACCTGAAACGAGTATATATGTGTGTAATGTTCTTTGACTTACATTCCCAGGAAGACATGAGTAATGCACGCTTGTAACGGCCGAAACGCTGAAGAACGCACGGCGGCTTGGGCAGTCGGTCACCTTGAAGGAACTATCCAACCATGATGGGGTGATGGCCTATGCTCGAGTTTTCAGCCGCATGCGGTTTGGAAGCCGAATGGTGTTTTATACGACACGGAAAAACTCTTTTTTACGATTTTAACTTATAAGAATGAAAGCCAATCAATAAAACCATCTTCATGTCTTGAAAAACACCACTCGGCTTCCAACTCGCATGCGACTAAAATTTCGAGCATAAGCCCCATAGATATCAATGTTTCAATTAGTAAAAACTAAAAATTATTGAATATACGTAAGATGGATTAGCAAATCTCATAATAATGTTGTTACTTTAGCAACATTTTACTATTTGGAACAGTCGTAGAGTGCTACCGTCCTAGACAAAAGGGGTTAGTGTCCTGCCATCCTACCAATACGGGTTTAGGGGTATTTATATTGATTTTAAAGATGTAATGATCAGAACTTAATGAATAAAACACGGTACCTTGTCGAAGAAATCTAAAGAGAACAGCTTTTGAAAAAAAAAAATGTCGTACGGATACACTTATCATGTATAGGAGGGGATAAGAGTACTTTCGTTTATTTGCGTCAAGCTTCGTTACCAACGTTATTACGACTATAAATGTAGTGACAAAAACTATCACGACTGCTATAGGTGATTCGGAATAAAGTGAGCACACAAAAAATTCTTGATTAATTTATATTTTCTGCCAGTATATGTCTTTCCGCCGTATGTAAACATAAATATTGTCAAGTGCTTTTATTCACATAGGGTCATGAAATATTTATATGAACTGTACAGTATACAGCCCCGATAAATTTTAACTACAATATTTACTCATTAAATGCAAAGGGTCTGAATATAAGATATAATCAAAAATAATCTTAGTTATAAATACCTGCGTGTTAACGTCTTATAATACCGGTGTCTGTCCATCGACAAATTGATACAACACGCACTACTACCGTTACGAATCTCGTAAATGCGGGCATAGTTTATTTTTTGAATTAGTAACTCAAAACCGCCACTAAAAAAACACACGACACGTGCAATTCAATAATTCAAGTTTCGTTCAGTTCTACTGTAGCTGCCACGAACAATGACGACGCACTTAACAGAAACAATGAATAACGTATTTTCTCAACGTGTGAAATAAAAAGTATGTGTATTTCTAGGCTGGCAAACGTGAAACATAATTTACAGAATACCAACGGCTTCACATCATTTCGCAATGGTCATTTCCAATACTTTTAAATGTGTTTACACGCACAACGGACAAACACACGCAAATGATACAACTTGGCGAAGCGGCGACAACGGTGAAAACCTAACTCTGATGCCTCCTGTCGGTGGAATTTCGAATTCTCTGAAGCGCGGAGCAAGCGGTAACGAGCAACATGACCTGAGACCGGCGGTAGAGTCACATTGTGCTGGCGCCAATTAAGTCTAATTTAACTAAGTAGAAATGTCAAGATCATAAATAATTTTTGAAGTATGTTAAATATACAGAGGTCGATTTCGTCTGATGTTCTTTCACTGATTAATGTTGTATTCAAATAAGAAAATATACAGAACTACATCCGATGAATAGAGCCAGATTTTATGGTGAAAAGACTTTCGCAACATTTGGTTTCGATGCATCATGTGCACATTTGCAGGTTTGCTACATCGCCCGTAATTGGATAATTTTGCTCTCCCTTGCCTTGGAAAATTACAGACGTAAGGAGTCACAATAATCTTATTATAATTGGTGCAGTCAAATGAGAAACATGTCTGAACAAAGACACGCTGCCAATAACTATGAATCAAAGCTGCCGATGTGCGCGAGAGACACTGAAAAAATGTGGGGCAAAAATCTTTTCGCGACAAAATCGTGGCCCTACCGATGAATCGCTGCCAACCATACAAGCAGTGAAGTAACTCTTGCTAACGGTGATGGTATACTGTAATTATTAACTACTAGTGATTTTTTTTAAGGTTAAATCCTTAGTGCTCACTTTATCCCGAATGACCTATACCTTAGACTTCCTGTATACATTACCATTGACCGCTGCTTAATCATGATATGTTTGTCACTTCACTTCAGAAGTATTCTGCATCTAATTTATTCTAACCTGTTGCAGGGTTGGATCCAGAAAGGGGAAGGGGGACATATGGGTCCATGGACCCTCCCAAGATTGCTCCCAAAAAATAATAAAACACAATAAATGCCAAGTAAAACACACAAAAAAACATTCACTTACACTTTTCCTAAGACAGCACAGCATTTACAGCACAGTCATCGTTACACAATTTTGTGTTGCAAAAATGTATACAAAATGTCCCACAAGTCCGGAAATATAAGAAAAAAACAAAGTTACAACATGTGTTCGAAATGTCCACCATTTTGTCCGTTAAAATTCTGCAGCTACGTCTCTCAAACTTCTTCCCCCGCAGAACAAGATGATATGGATGCGTTCCTCTTTGCTCAAATCCGTAATTCATTGGTAAGTATGCAACAAACAAACAAAAATCGTTTCCCTTGTGTTTCCTGACTAATGAGACCTTCTGTAGATTAATAGTTTATACAAATAATTAATTAATTGTTTCCGTCATTTAATTAAAACGTTCTAGTTCCTATATTCCAAAATGTTTTGTGCTACTTAGTTTATTCATTAAATTTATTGCACGTGCTTCAAGTGGTAACACAATTATAGAGACACGTGGAAGCTGCAGAATAAGAATGTATCTAAATATTTTATATAAGCACAAAGCTTTAACTTTCAAAACAGTAATTTATTCTAAAAAAAATTACAAATAACTTAAAACGGTAGTTTAATTTTTTGTTCGTTAACTCATTAAAAACCACCATTTTGCATCTTAAAGTCCAAGTTTTTCCGGGGGAAGACCTATGGACCACCCGATTTTTGCTTGGGACGTGGGTATTTATACTTTTCAAGGCATATTTTTCATCATACTAATATATTTAATTTATTTCGTTTAGTCTGCAGTGTACAGCATGATGAAAAATATGTTCCTCAAATACCTCTTGTGGCAGAAAGAAACCGTTCTTAGCCTACTATAAATAATAAATGCCTTAGTATGATGAACTAATTAAACACTATCCTCTAGCATAGCTCGTGTGGTTGGTGTGCGTACATATGACCATACCTTACAACGCAGTGGACCTAATGTTTGTCAATGCATCAGGTAAGTTCTGTGTGGAAAAGTGAAACGAAGACATTTTAAATGCAAAGTGCACCAGCTCGTCACAAGAGCAAGTAAACGTTTTATTTATTATCAAGCCCTGAATCGAAGTGACGATTTTGCTCTGTAATTTCGGCCAGTGTAGAAGTCAAGAGTGAAGTGCAGAGATTTTGTTCAGCACTTTACGTTGTCAATAGCGCTAGTGAGGGGTGACATGGGATTAGTATGGAGCAGTGTCAGAACAAGGAGCATACAAAGGACAGGCTAAACGTCGCGTCTTATTTTTTGGAATATTTTGGCCTCACTTACGATTAAATATTGCCAAGAACGCATTTTGAAATTGTACTAGAAATCATCAGCTAAATTTATTATTTTCTTTTTCGACAAATTTAGAATTAAAGTTAAGGTTATAAACTAATCTTTCAAAGAGCATACTAACGATTTTTTGCTATATACGATCGTTTTCGTGTAAAAACTAAATTCCTCTAAACCAAATTCATGAAAAAAAATGTATTATTGAATTTTATAATTCATATCAAGTATGTACCCGGTTCTTAACAGTAGAAACTAATGCATTATACTTTTACCTACATTTCAAAGAAGGAACCATACAAATCCGTCCATTGGATTGCGAGTTATAAAATTTTTAGTCAATCGCTGTAATGAAATCGAAATAACGTATTATTTCAAGATGGCGGACGGTGAAATCGGGTACCTGCATAGGAAATGTTTATCATTGGTGTATAGAGTAAGGGTATTAGTTTTGGTGCTTTGATCAAGTCTGTAACGATCTTGGCCAAATTCGACGTTAAGGAATCCCGTTTTCTTGAATTGTCACATGTACACTTATAACGCCATAACTTCTACAATTTTGCTTTATTTCGACACATTTAGAACAAAGTTAAAGGTAATAAAATAATATTTTAAAACATACACTAACGATTTTTTTCTATATACGACCGTTTTCACGTAAAAACTAAATTCCTTAACACTAAATTCATTAAAAATTTGTTGTCGATATTTTATAATTCTTATAAAGTGTATACCCGGTTCTAAACGGTAAAAATTTATGCATTATACTTTTACCTACATTTCAAACCCAGAGGAATTAAAATCCGTCCATTGGATTGCGATATACGAATGTTTTAGTATTGTAATAAAATCAAAATGGCGTAATATTTCAAGATGGCGGACTGTGAAATAGGGCACCTGTATAGGAAACGGTAATGATAGGTATGTAGAATCAGTGTATGAAGTTTGGTGCTTTAATCCAATCTGTAACGATCTTTCCGCTAAGGAACCTCACTGTATGGGACATGCAAGGGAAAGAGGCTGATAGTTTGCAGTGAATTAATGAACCTCCGGAATGTTGATACTGACTACGCACGCTCTATCGTCTACATGCGTAACGAACAAATTTAACGTCGATAAATAAATACCAGGTTTAAAGGAATGTTTTCTGTAACAAAAATAAAAACTTATTAGCAAAACAGTTTTTCTATTTTTACAAATAGAGAATTGTCGAGCGGTAGAAATGTCATTGCGAGTGTGCGTACTGTCTTTTTTATAAATCGCAAATTTTACCAAACTAATTGCATTCACGCATAGAAAAAATTATACTCAGCGTTATTCACATAATCTCTTAGTATTTTTTTTCCCCCAATTTCCGTGTTAAGTGTATTTAAAATACTTTGCATTAGAAATATTGAGCACTGACAAAGTTAGGAATGGACTCGTCCATTTGCAGAGCTATAAAATTGTTAAAACTGTCAACTGATATAGTGATATTATTATAATTGTTTAGACATGTCTATCTAGTTAGCAGCTTTTTAAAATATTTATTAAGCTCGCAGTGTTTCTGTATCTTTTAAACTTTCAGTATTTTACCAAAAACGTTAATTGAAAAATAAACCTTTGAAAGCTAGATTTACAGAACTGTTACACGATTGTTTTGATCAAACGAAATCACTTAAATTGCATTATCTCATTACGTTAAGAGTAAGTTGAAATAAGAGTAGCATTTGTATGAATGTGTTCTAACATTTCCGCATGATGAATTAATCTAAAGGTAGAGATGGTGAAATTTCGCGAATTCAATGACCTGCATGTTAGAATCAAATATCCTATGCATATTCAAGCCCTGTCTATTTGTCCTTTGTCCGCCGCTCCACTGAGCAGCAGCTAGTGGACAAATGGTTGGGACCTGAGTATGCACAGAATATTTTATTCTAGCATGCAGGTCATTGAATTCGCGAAATTTCACCATCCCTATCTAAAGGCATTCTCTTAGGACAGCTTGAAGTGCAGAAATGTTTTAATCATTTTTGCAGTGTACCCGAATGGTTTTATTTCCGTATTTTCCTTTTTAATTTCATCCCGGCCGTAACGAAGTCGTTTGACAGGTTGTCTTCGGGTGGCTTTATCATAAGTCGTTTCTAATATGAACTACAAATAATATTGTGCTATGTTTCAAACAATTTATGCGTTTCGCTATAAATTATTGATTACTAACCAGTATTGGTTTTATGTACGTATATAAATGTAATCCAGAAGTATGCTACCCTTAGTCTGCAAAATTAAATCTAACGTTCGCTTTCATTGCAAAGCATACGAACAACACATTCCTATCACTATTTTGGGGGCCGCGGTGGCCGAATTGTCAAGACATCTCGCTTCCCACCAAGGTGATCCGGGTTCGATTCCCGTCGTGGTCGGTCCCATGATTTTCGCATGTCATCATGCCGGACGATGCCGCTGGTCGGCGGGTTTTCTCGGGGATCTCCCGTTTCCCCCGCCCCTTCATTCCGGCGCTGCTCCATACTCACCTCATGTCACCCTTCACCTGCGCTGAAGACCTGAATGTTGAGCGCTGACCAAAATCTCTCATTCACTTACTATCGTCATTTATACTGCCTCCACGGAGCGACAGGAGGCGTATTCTAGCGATTGAATTGGTAGCGGTACCTGTGAACAGAGTATTTTAGCGCTCCTGTTTACAAGGGTGTTTGCAAACGTGCTTCAACCAGGCTGAGGGTGTTTGCACGTTTCTGGCAACCGAGGTAGGACGGTTACAGGGTTTGTTCACAGGATGTTTACCTTTACTTTTGTTTCCTGTTTTCTTTCGAACAAATCTAAAATCAAAACAATTTGTATTTATGTGAAATTTGGACGAAACTTAGTTATTTTAAAATAAAATAATGCAATATTAATTTTTCATTACATGCAGGTGCATAATTAAATTTATTTCTACAATTTATTATGTTGTACATGTAAAAAAACAGTATATTTCCCAAAAAAAAAAACGTATTCGTGAAGTATTTTCCTTTATACAGTTCAATTCTATTCCTGATAAGGCAAAAGCAAATACACAATTTCGTAACCCCATGGTGGTAGCCATTTATATTCACTGAATATTGCATTTCTTGTAAATGCAAACATTTTCGGCAAACGCTTGCTAACAGCTTGTGACCAATTCAACCGCTCAAATACGCCTAGGGCTTCTCATAGCGTTGCTTTGCATCTCCCATAGTGACGTGTCCATGGGGAGATCCGAGAAGTGCGTCAGAAGCCCCCCCCCCTTTTTTTAGACATCTACTAACACCCTGGTGGCGCCTAGAACGGCGAGGAATGTTAAGGCGCGACGGCGGCAGGTGAATTCTCACCTCCAACCTACCTCCTCTTCTTTTCAGCTCGTCACAATGACTTACGAGCTGTTTGGTTAGCGATACGGCCGTGAGGAATGTCAGAGAAAGGGAGTCCATCGTGAGAATGGAGGGGGAAGGTATAAAGAAGCACAGTTCGGGCGCCCGTGCAAACGTTTACCGGTGCACGAGACAAACAGTGAAAACCGGAAATGCCTCGTCAGCAATAGGATGGTTTACAAGGTCGGGCAGTACCGTGGTTGGTTTTAGGTGGGAAGGGGAGGGGGTGAGGAAATCTTTTGTCGGTCGGGTTTTCCACGGGTCCTTGTGGTAATTGGTGGTACCTGAGTCCCGCCGCGCGCTTTTGTGAATGGCCGCTTCGCAGGATCCTCGTCGTCTGGGAAACTTGAATGGAATTTACTGCACTGCCGTGGGGCGAACAACGTCCCAAGTCCGGTCGTCTAGACGAAATTAGACGATTATAGGCGGTTAGGGATTGAGTACTTTTCAAACCCTTGTTACTTTTGACCATTCAGATAATATACAGATTCCTGTTACTTTTTATTACAAACACAGCAACCTAAGTTACATTCAAAAAGTGCAGACTGAACCACACTTAAAAGATTATGTCTACGTTAAATAAATAATATTTATAAATTATTATTCTAGCAAAGTAGTCTTCAAAAGTGTTCATTCACTTTAACGCGAACCGTCAGTAAAGGAGGAGAAGAGAGGTAAAAAAATTCTTAAAATTAAATTTAGGCTATACCAAAATTATTTTGATTACATAAGGCTCTTTTCCACAACTAAAAAATGGTTAGCTTTCATAATTTGACTTTGTTCGTACAAATATTTAAAAGTTAACCATTCGCAGTGAAAATAAAAGCATTTCGCCACTTTCAATGCGTTTGTAACAGTGCAGTGAAAAGTATTTTTTTTTTATTTGTCGAAGTAAGATAACTTTTTTCTCTTTATATGTGTGTATATGTATTATGTATATATATATATATTTTTCTGTAATTCGGCTGTTAGTGCGTCGCACAGTACTTGTAAACATAAACATCGTATTCAATTTTTATTATTAGCAGGAAATGTCATGAATTCAAATTTGTAAATACTGCGAAGTATCGATATGTTGTGCAACTTTCATAAATAGTCGAATAGTTGCATACAGTGAGACGGGCTATGTGTTTCTATAAAAAAATTCCTAACTCATGTACAGGATTATGTGTAATTCGCGTTATTTTCTGTTAGCTGATCCAAGACTGCAAGATCTATAACGCTGGTTTCACTTTTCCTATCTAAGATTTTGTTCTCTAATGTACCTACAAGGCAAGAAAGTCTAGTCTGTCAGAAAAAAGTAAAGCGAATTTTGTATGGGACTGCTCATGTATCAGGAACCACAAGTAATCGTTTTCATGTCAGTCATTTATAAAAATGCTTGTATGTATTTACGTCAGCAGTATTTACATTTTTCACATTTAAATTGTTTCCCTCTTGCAAAATATGAATTTTTAAATTTAAATTCATTCAATTCATTGGTTACATCTCAATTTGATGTATTAGTTGGTTTCCTTTTATATCTTGAATTGATTTGAAGAGATTTGTTGTTGCTGTCATCATTAATTTTTTATTTCATTTAGTAAGGAAAACATTTAACAACAAAATTACTATTTTTCTCTTTGAACAAGAAATCAACATTTTTCAACAACTGCGAGAAATGTGGTTACAATATCGCTAAACAGGATGTGGTGTATTGATAAGCGCGAATATGCGGTTATTTTCTGATAAATAATTCACAACAGACGTGAGTCTAGTTTTTGTTACAAATTTGTTAAAAATGACTACATGTAGTATTATTTCTATTTGACTGATTTTTAGCCCTATTTTTACGATTTTATTGCAAATTTATCGGTAGTGATTAGATGTGAAATTATGTGGGAAAAAAAGATTGTTTGTGTAATATTTTTTGAATGATAATTTTTTTTTTCATTTTGGATAAAACATAATGTATGTCTCATTTTTCTATGTATTACATCGATTTTGTATTTTGTCAATGTTTTGCTATTTTTTTTTGTAAATTTATCAGCAGTGAATGTGAAATTATGTAAAAATTTAGATATTTTTCCATGCCTTTATATGATATTTTCTCCATTTTGAATAAAACGAAAGTCACTGCGTTCGAACCGGCAAAAAGACAGTACTTTAACGTGCTAATACCGTACTAATGAACAATTGCGATACATTGTTTATGTACTTACAAAATTTTAAACTAATCGACTGAGAAATTTTCATCGAAATTTATCCCTAGTAAAACTCTGGCATAGCGGTCAAAGAGTGTTCTTATAGTAAAATTTCAATCCGTATTCAACCTGAACCTGAAGAGTACTAGCAAATCCGGATTGAAATGTTACCATACCTGGACTGAACTGGAGTAGGAGTGGAGTGACTCAGTCTTGTCCAGTCGGCGAGGTGGATTAGAGTGTATAATCCAGATTGAAAAGTTTATTTTCACAACACCAATCAGACTGAACTGTACGAAGTCGAAGAGTTCGACGTATTGAATGGTTTATTTGGTTATGTAATAGATTATAGTCGTCCTGGGCTAGCTGTGTAAAACTGTGTAACGTTCTAAAAATAATAGGAAGCGGAAACAAATATTCCGACGAGTAAATTCAAGCAAAATAAATAGCTAACAAATATTCGCCTCTTGACTATGCGAAACTCATTTGCTCTATTGTTCATTGTTTGGCAAAAATATGTCTATGCAGAATGTTCAGTCCGGGTTCACTCCATGTTTACATGTCAGTCTGACCTCGCCGTGCCGGAAGGGGGGAGGGGGCAAATCATGTCTTTCGCCCTCCCTCCTTCTTTGACAGTTTCCCATATTGACATTTTCGAGTGACAATGGTTTATTTGTAGATAAAAGTGTAAACGATCACACCCAAAATCAAAAGTGTTAAACAACACCGCAAGAGAGCAGTTATTAATTTTATTATTGTATTATTTATTATTATTGTTATATTAGTAATCCTCCCTCCCCGTCCCCCTTAAAGAATATTTAGCACGGCCCAGGGAGAATAGAAAGATTTACTGTAAGCCATTATATCAGTCCATGTTCAGTTTAGGTTCGCTACATGTTGAATACGTTTCGAGTACACTTCTGAATTTTACTATAAACCCACTAAAAGTAGGAACACAATATTTTCACTAGCATATAACTATGTGATCTGCTGTGAAATAACGTTTGAATTACAGTTCTTCGTATTGCCGACATTGTTTCTCATGTACTCGTTCATTCAGTAAGTGTTTCTTTACTCCACGATAGTAAACTAGTAGACTTAAGTATCTAAATTCACATTTATCAGCACCTGTAAATGGAGAATAGTTTGCACAGTTTCGAGCAAGTTTAGTACCACAAGTATTTGTTTAAGTAAATGTTTGCAGCGTCTTAAATTAACAAAGTCTTCATTTCTCACCAATTAATACAAAACAGTACCTTAGAGTAAATTGTACCTTAATGTTATAACGCTAAATTAAATTAATCGGATGGTGTAACCAATGAAGGAGGGGATGGGGCGCAAATCAACCATAATTTACGTCATCAATAAAAGGTAACATTTGTGGAAGAGGAACTGATCTGAAAGGAGAGATTAAATCGGTTGAAATCTACACAATTTTAAGAGTCAGTATGGAAAAACTACAAAACAACGATCCTAGATAATTATATATCAAAACTTTATTAGCAAACACAAATACGTTACTTGAGAGAAGTTTTGTTCAGAAAGTTGGGGATAGCTAATGTCTGGTATTGCTCCCCCCCCCCCTTCAAATTGGCTTTAAGAAAGCTACAATTAGCTCTGGATTATGTGCCATGTCTAGGACCCCGAATTTTTCACAAAAAATTTAGCCCCAGTTTATTTTAGTGCCTTGCGTTCACATCTGTAGTTCTGCTTCATAGACAGAGATTCGCTGTTTCAATTGTCACGTGTCTTGAGGTTCTACCTGCAAGTTACAGACGTGTGGTGTTGCCGTAACATATTGTGATTGGCATAGTCAAATGTGAGACGTCAATTCATAAAGTTACAACTGCCAATTTCTATGAATTATAGCTGCAGATGTGCACGTAATGCAAAGAAACAAAGTGGAGCTAAATCCTTTTCGCGAAAACTTCATGGCTCTAGCCATGTCTAGAAGCTGTTAAAAATTTCCGCAAATTCACGGAAATATTTACAGAAAAGTATTGTAATTTTACGGAAGTGGCTTCCGTAGTATTTTGTTTACGGAAATTTGTCCGTATGGCAAGTTTACCGATGTCTGACCGTAACTTTCCACAAATTCATGAAAATATGTTTCTACAATTTTAAAGCGTATTTGACTGTGTTTCTTAAAAAAAAAATGTGGTATTAATAATCACAATGAATCCTGGATGTCAAATACAAAAGTTGTCTCTTATAAAGTTGATATCTTACCACTGCATGGAACTCATTTACCCATAAATTGTCACTGTGGTTCAATGGTTATAGCTTCTGCTTGGCAATTTTAAGATCCTGGATTCGAATCCCAGCAACTTCGAAAAATTTTTCTGGTTACAAGATAGTGCGTCAGAATCTTGATAACACATAGCTAATAAGAAAATTTAGTATTTCTAAAAAATGGAGTGGTAGTAGATTACAGAAATTAATTTTTTTACGGAAAATGGATTGTCCGTTATTTTACGGAGGGTTCCGTTATCAAGAAAAACTGATTGTCCGTTACTTTACGAAGATTTCTGGATAATTTTTTGCCAGTACTTTTCCGTAATTTCACGGAATTTTTTTTTAACAGTGGAGATGATGCTTTATTGCGGGAAAATTTGACTGTTGCTAGGTTTCAACGCTCGTTCAGCTTATCAAAAGATTACTGACTATCGATAGAGATGATGGTATATCGCGAAAATGTTTTGTGCCAGCATACGCTTGAAAACACTGTGGCTTCTTGCAACATATATGATTCGGTGATATACTTCTAACACAACGTAGCTGTCTGCAGACCAATAACAAGCATCTAATATTACAATATCAGGATTCTTATCGGCTCAGTCAAATAGGGTAACTGTTGTATATACAAGTGAAAGCCGTGGGTTGAAACCCAGCAAATAGACAAGTTTTCCCGCGATAAATCATTATCTTTAACTATCGTTTGTACGTGGAGCTGTTATCCTATATGACAGAGTCAATAAGAATCCCGCTAAACATGTTGTCAAGGGTATGTTGGCACAAAACATTTTCGCGGTGTACCATCATATTTAACCATGCCTTCTTTAGGGGACAGTAGTGTCACCACTTATTAATTAATGTATTTTGCATCATAATTCCTGTTACAGTTTCAGTTCTGAAAATATATGTACCTCAGTTAACTATGTGCTTATAGGATTTTTGACGCACAAGCAACTGTATGCTAGTTCTGTTACGGCCTCTGTAAACGTTTGAAGCAAACCATATTGCAGTCCGAGCATTTCTACAGGATATACAAGCACAAGATTTCCGTCAATAATTACTTTATGTAAACAACAGGGTTTTACCCTATATTTTAATCTGGACTGAAATTTAATATTAATACTTAAATAAATTTTATTCCTATGAAATTATTAGTTTCCGTTGACAACTGTCCTTCTCCCATTAGGGAGCCGCCTGTGTGAAATTTTGTACCTCGGAGGCTGGGAAGTGGAAGATATACCCTATAAGGGTGACATTGACGCTCTCTTGCATAAATTGTCGCCGTTACGTGCCAAGCGCTGAGCTAGCATACATATAATTACTGTCGAACAGTTTTTACTAAGGATTTCAATCGAAACGACATAATTTTTTGGTGGAAGTTTTGCAGAAATTACATTGCTGTTGCAAACAATTTCCAACATTGCTAGGTAGCAGTTTTGGGATATCTTCTCCCATTCAGGATTTAGAAAATAAAACTTAGTAATATTGCATAAATAGGGACACCCGCACCTGAGAGGCTCAAAAGCGACAGAGCAGTAAGGTCGACCTTGAAGCGCGCATCAAATGCCGCGTCGCCTCAACGAGCCAAGCGCTGAACTAGCGTGCAAGCTTCCCGCCGAACGGTTTTACCTGTGGGACATTAAGCGGTGACCATATAATTTTATTGGTGGAAAGTCTGCAACTAAGTTCAGTGCAGGTCGCAGTCTAAGTTTCACATACATTCGCCTAGTACATTTTGAAGTATGGAAGTCTGAAAATGCGGTTTTAGCCATGTTGGAGGGCTTAGAAACAGTGTTTTTAATTAGCGTGGCGTCTTAACAATGAGATTCCGACCTTGTCTGAAGTTGGTTTTCTTTTCGTACGTTCGTACAATGGGTACACGTGGACTATTTTCGTAGAAAAAAACTTGTTTACGAACACACTGCGACGCATCTGAAGCGTGGGGTAGGCGGCCGCCTTAAGGATGTTCACGTGGCAAAAATTCCAAATTTTATATTTGCTTCGCATAGTGTAGTTTTATAGACGTTACTTTTGACTAAATTTTCCATTTTTAGAAATTTTTTAGCTTTCACAGTTTTTCCATGGCGGCACGTCGAAGTCAGAATTTGCTAGTTACAGGAACACAGGTATAACAATAACCAAGTGACTTACTCGAATGAAATAATTTACACTGAAATTAGATATAATGGCACTATGCTAAAATATTTAAAAACACACAACAAAGAAATTTTTTCATTTTTAAAAATTGCCATAAGTGAGGTAGATTTTCGTCATTTTCGGATTTTTTTAAAAAGTACAAAGGAATTCCATTCTGAGTTTTTAAATCTTTTAGCATATCGTGCACAGTATCTAACTTCAGTGTAAATTATTTCATTCGAGAAAGACACTTGGTTATTGCTATACCTATGTTCCCGTATTTTGCACATTTTGACGTTGACATGCCGCTATGGGAAAACTATGAGATCTAAAAAATTTCTACGAGTTGAAAATGTAGTCACAAGTAACGTCTATAAAACTAACACTATGCCAAGTAAATATAAAATTTGGAATTTTTGCCACGTGAACAACCTTAAGACACGACTCTAAAATGAATTAAAAATAAGTTGTGGGTATTCCTAACGTAATTCGTTATAGTGGTGTATCAACCTACGTTATTTCCTCCAACTAAATTATCTGTAATATAGCTTCCTTGTGTCTTAAGGCCATGCTCTTTATTTTCTACTGTTTTACGATAGTTATTTTGTTAAGCTTAAACGAGAGCAGATATCAAAAATCTGTCTGGCAGTTTTGATTAAAATGTTTTTTTGCCGTGAATATTTTACTGTAGCGCAGCGAGGGGGGGCGGGTTGGGTGTTAAACACCCCTCCTCCAGAGTCTTTCGGAGAAAAAGGTCAGAAATAAAATCTACAATGAACAGGCGGACTGTTTAAGTTTATTTTAAATGAAAATGTTTTTAAAAATGTGTATTTTGAAATATAAGAAGATATCAATTATATTCTGTATCTATTGTATTTATAAAATAAACAAAAATGGTGTATGTATACATATGTATATGTATATTTTTAAAATATTTTTTTACTAGTCATCAACCCCCCTCCCTTAGCAACCCACCCAAAAAAAAAACCAAATCCTGGCTGCGACACTGCGAGAGCGCTATTTTTTTTTCAAAGCAAGAAATTGTACGGTATCGACTTAAGTCAATTAACCAGTACTGCATTAATTACACAATTAATTAATATCACAGTATTTACAGCCTTCAAAAAAATTAGCCCAACATGGAAAAGATTATTTAAAAGAGATCTGCTAGACGGATTTTTTATATCTGCTCTCGTTTTGGCGCAAAAAATAATATAAATAACTATAGAGCATGGCCTCAATATTGTAACAATAAATCTAAAAAATTTTTACTATTATATGTTAGCGTCCTCCTTATTCAGATAACGCTCAACTGTCCCTTTCAGAACATAATTATCGCGAATATATCTAAACTAATAGGTTCAAATTAATTCTGCGTAACACGTATCAAACTACCGCACCTCAAAGCGACAAGGTTCATCTTTCCACACTCGACGGTAACAGCATCGCTTATATTCGCGGCGCGCCAAACTGGCGTGCAGTGTTTTCCTACTGCTCTTTCCTCTTATGGGAACCTACAGTTCTATTTGTGGAAAGTTAGTAATAAAGTCCAACGCATGCTTCCAACGTTGTGTTTTTCGAATCCGTTTTTCAGTAGTATTGAGGGGCCCCAAAACATGTTTATAATCAGTATGTTGCATTTTTAAAATAATAGACGCCTAGTTTTAACCACGTGTTCTTTTCGTATATAAACATATTGTGAGTAAAATTACCTGTTTCGCGCAGAAAAGACTAGGCGCGGCACACTACAACACCGTTCATGCGTCGTGTGCATAAGCCACGTAATTAAAATAATACGTATTTATGGCCACTATGTGGAAAATAAGTATCGTAGGCATTGAGGTAAAATGTGTTAACGTGGCCACATCGTAATTGTTCTTGCCTGCCATTTTATGAAGTGGGTTGGTTCAGTATTTTCCGAGATAAGGAAAATATGTTTATTTTTTATTAAGTGTTATGTATTTTAAAATGGCATACTATTAACGTTATACACAACTAAATGAAATGCTTGAATTATGAAAAGTTAAAATTTAACATTAATTTTGATTCGACTCAACAATTTTCGAGATATTGATTCCTTATTTTAACCATATAGTGCTCTCAAACAAAATGACATACTTATAACGATACATCCAATAAAATTCATACATTGAATTTAGGATTGCCGAAACATGACATTTGGTGTACATTGGTTAGATGTTCTGAATTATGATGTAAAATTAATATCCCCTTACATTATTATATCTTCTTAAATGGCGGATTTACAACCAACTTAGGAATTAGAATATTGGACTATGAACTGTGTAAATATAAAATTTAGTATAGATAAGTATAAAAGCTGTCTAAACATGACATAAAATAAAAATATTTATTAATTCATGATGTGCTACCTCAAAAAAATTAGTGTATCTAGAAGACATAATGCCTCAGAATTTTAACGGTTGACGATTCTCATACTAATTAATTAATCAATTTATCTTTCTAAATAATTTATCTTTCAAAATAGCGAGCCAGCAACAATAAATTCTTCTGCATCCTAAACTTGGATGACATAATATCACATTAAACACTTTATTTAAAACGCCTCCATAACCGTAAAAGTTATCATATGCTGATTTATTCACATTTTATTACAATCCAAAATTGCTAACTGACAACATTACACACTTACAGGTTAGGCTATATACGTAAATTATGAACTATCAAAATATATACTTCAATGTAATTCGATCGAATAGTTTCCGAGATACAACGCAGAGCACCAAGTCACTTTATCTCCTGCTGTGTAACGAAATTGATGAAAGCATCAAAAATTTCAACATCATATCTCTCACATGATTAAAAAAAGTTAGAATGAGCACCATTTAAAAAAATGTAAACACGACGGTAACAAAATATCTCACACTATTAACGCAACCTTAAAGTGGCCTACGCCGCCGAGCGGTGTTCAGAGCTTCAGCCGTTACAAAATTATTCAAAAACTGCGCAGCGTACGGAGTTACATCTGTTTAGGAATAGCTTTTAAGAGTGAGTGAAAGTCACCATCTTGATTTTTTGTATTTTGAGTCATAACTTTTCTTCTGGCGAAATTTTTGGACCTTTAACCTAACTAGGGAATAAAATACACATGAAGGGAATTTTAGACTTCATAAATATTTATTTATCGTTACTGTTGTTACAGATCGATTTGCAGTTAGAAAATTCTTATTACTTTCTTAACTACAATTCGATCTGTAACAACAGTAACGGAAAATAAAGATTTAAAGTGTTAAAAATTCTATCGATATGTATTCTATTCTGTACTTAGGTTAAAGTTCCATGAATTTATCCAGAAAAATGTTATGACACAATATACAAAAATTCAAGACGGTGACTACCACTCACTCGACGAGTAGCATTTAAGGAACGCTACAAGCGTACATACACATTCCAGATTCTCTATAGATCTCTTAAGTGGCGAAAATGAGTGTTTTGTGGTCTTGGTCAATTTTAGGTATGAAAATATGTGTAGGCGTGTACAATATACAGTTATCTTAATATCGTGTCATAAAATTATAGAGTCACTATTCAAGGCATCGTATAGACGAGTTTTCGGCGAGAAGACTGCACGCCAGTTCAGTGACTTTAACGTAGAGGCTAGAGTTAGGCGTGATGCACGTGTTGCGTCGTCCATATCGCTTCCGCACGCTCTTCGAACTCGCAAAATACTTTCACACTGACGGTCACTTTAATAGGTACTATGTATCAGGGCAGGGATGGATCCATTGGAAGGGGGCAGAGGGTCCGGCTCTCCTTTTTTGACCTTTCATGTACAGATTATCAGTAAAATATTACATATTTTTAAAATTGTATAATAATTTTCATTTAGTTTAGTAAATGCCTTAAACTGCACCATTTTGCAAATTAAAATATAATTTTATCCGAGGGAGGGCTTCCGAACATGCCCTAATATTTTTGACATGGAGTGTGGGCATAGTTACTTTTTTTATAAATGCTCCCCCCCCCCCTAAAAAACCAGAGTTCGTTCCACCACTGCTATATATACATATATATTTTGTTTCATAAAATGTTTGTAAATTTTGACTTCTACTTATAGGCAATTACTGTTAACATAATTTAATGTGCGTCACAAAGCAAGACAAAATTTACTTTGATACGGTGGAGTAGCCATACCAGGTATATGTTAGATTAAAAAATATCGACTAGCATAGCGTCAGACATCTACAACAATGTAGTGCCCTTAGGACTGACAACTATCACTGTATTTTATTTATTTATTCATGAGAAACAAAGTGGAGCCTACCAGGTTTGATGAAATTTGAAAAAAAAAAAAAATATATATATATATATATATATATATAGAAAAAGGTTCAACTGATATTTCATATTGTTGCATGCTGCCCTGGCTATAAGCATATTGCGCAATTCTGGGGGACAGCCTGAGTCAACCAGTGATGTCATGCATTTTCGCAGCTATGTCACAACTCCCGAGAGACGTAATTGGGATTCCCCGATGACGCCAATGCGTATACGTGACTACAAACAGGCATCGACGAGGTAATATCTATTACTATACCTCTAGTCATCATGTTGCATCGCCAATTGACGTCACTAAAGGGGCCGTATAAAAGCCACGGAACTATGCAATATGAGTCAGTCTGAATACTGAAGAGGGTCAGTTTGAGTTTGTAATCAGCGAGTATGAAGTGAGAACCGAGAATAGTGTCAGGCAGCACCTTCAGGGGTGGCGTTGCCACTGGGGCGGCAATGGGCGTCGTGAGATGTGATGGGCCGAGAGGAGGCACTGACGACGGTGCAGAGATGACGAGGACCCAGCGCCTTGGGGGCGGAATCACGACGGCGTCGAGACTGAGTAACATCAGCGGTCGGCAGAAGGGACAGACAACACATCGGGTGTTGTGTCGGCACAGCTGAGCTGAAGAAGTTCGGCGACTCGAGGATGGCAACACTGCGACGGTGGTTGGTGTCGAGGCTGAGTAACATCAGCGTCCTGCAGAAGGGACAGACTGCACTTGAGGTGTTGTGTCGACGACAGCAGTGAAGAATGTGTCGGTTTGCTGCAGAAAGGTGCTGAACTGTGAAGAACAACACTGGAGGTGTCGTATCGGTATCGGAGAGCAGTCACTGGCAACTTAGGAGAGTTCGCTATTGGTCGTGCTAGAGGAAGGTGCTATGTTTGTGGAGAGAGACTGGTGAAGACATCTTGGTGATGTCAGAGTCTACTGTGAGGCTGCAGGCACATACCTTCGGAGCAGTATTGGGCGAAACAAGAGGATTGCTGCTACGAGTCGACGGACGAAAAGAAAATGTGCAATGGGAGTTGAACCGAAGACCTCAAGAGTGAAGACAGCGGTGCACTCGGGGTGCTGCGCAGCACACGGTGAGCCACTACCACTTCGGACTGTTAAGGTTGTACATTGACACTATTTGAAAGATTGTTGATTGGATTTATGACTGAACTGTTATTGTGATATATAGTCTTTGATTAATGGTAAATATTCGCGTGCTTTAATTGTCCAAGTAAATTAACGTTTCTGTGGCACAGTAGTAATTGTGTTCATAACTAAGGTTGTTGTGAAAGTTATAGTTGATGGCTGATTTGTGTATTTTTGTAAGCTTTGTGAGCTAGTAAATCAACAACTTAATTCAACTCTTTTATTTCTAATTATAATACCTCAATCCAAAAGAGCTCAGAGGATTGCCAATATTTAAGTTTTTGCATAATATTGTAACAATATTATCAAAAACATGTAAAAGAAGCGACAAATTTGAAAATATGAACACATCATGAACATAGTACATAAAAGGCAAGTCGTGTTGCTAAGAGCTGTATGTATTTCGAGTAGGTCTATATAGGTGATTCGGAATAAAGTGAACACTCAAAAAAGCCCTGATTAATTTATATTTCCTGACAGTTTATATCTTTCCGCCGATGTTAACATAAATAATGCCACATGCTTTTATTTACATAGGATCGTGCAATGTTTACAACTACATTAAACTGCTCCGATAAATTTTAGCTACAACATCTACTCATTAAATGCACGGGGGCTGAATGTAAGATATAAAAAAAGTAATCTTAGTTATAAATACCTGCGAGTTAATGTCTGGTTTCTGTCCATCGAATAATCTAAACAACACGCACTATTGCCGTTACGAATCTCGTAAATGAATGTATATTGTATTTGATTTTGTAACGCAAAACCGCCACTAAAACAGACATGGCACGCACTATTCAATAATTCAAGTTTCGTTCAGTTATACTGCCACGAACAACGACGACGCACTTCAGAAACAATAAATAACGTATTTACTTAACATGTGAAACAAAAAGTATGTTGTTTCTATACTGGCGAACGTAAAACATAATTTACAGATTACCGATGGTTTCACATTATTTCGGCAATGATATTTAAAGTAATTTCCAATACTTTATAATGTGTATATACGCACAACTGGCAAACGCACGCAAATGATGCAACTTGGCGGCGAGAACTTAACTCTGATGCCACCTGTTGGTGGAGTTTTGAACTGTCTGAAGCGCAGATCAAGCGATAACGACCACGGCGACTCGAGGTCGGCGATATCGTCACATAATTCTCGCGCCAATCCAGTCTAATTATAATGTATGTATGTCAATAAGATCATAAGTAAATATTTTGAAGTGTATTAAATACAGACAGGTCGAGTTCATAATATGTTCTTTCACTATCGTTGTATTCAAATAGGAAAATACACGGAACTACGTACAATAAATCGCTGCCAACCATACAAGCAGTAAAGTAACTCTTGTTACTGGTGGCGTATATGCAGTAACGGCTAGTGATTTTTTTTCAAAGGTTAAATCTTTAGTGCTCCCTTTATTCCGAATGGCCTATAATAATGTTCAGTGGATGGTTTCAACCGATTTTGGAAGGGACACACACAGACAGAAAGGTGGTTTCATAAGGCATGACTTAATTTAATTTCGAAAAGTAGATTAAAAATTCATGACATTTTGTTTATTTATTCCCGCATTGTACGTAAATTGGGGGTCACGGTGGTATGACTGCCAGCATACCATTCGCCTTCCACAACTGCGCTCGATTCCCAGTAGGGAAAACTCATTTTCGCAAGTGTGAAACGTTGTGGGAATTTCTCATTAGCGTGGCGTGATCTTGGGATACTCAGTCAGATACCATTACTTTTAAACGATTCTTGCAATGAGGGTAAATTACAAATCTGAGAAGTATTTTGAAAATACGCCATTTCAGGACATAGCACGCACACAGACAAATAGACAAGTAAATAATCAAAACGATTTTGTTGTCAACTGGCAAACAAAGGAAGCTCAAGGAATTCAGTCAATGAATTGCGAACAAAGAATTAGAAACTCAATCGGCACAGGGCACTGGAAAACGAAGGTTTTAACTAGACACACTCTCATATTTCTCGACCAATAGGAGTAAGCCATCTCCTGATTGGCTGTGCAGGCAAGAGTATAGTGTTACATCTGCCTTATGCATTTTTAATCATATCAATTGTGTAAGACATGTTTATTTATCCTAGAACATAAAACTGCTATACCTTGCCTAGTATTTATGTATAAGTTTTCTAATAAAATTTTTAAGTATTATTCTAATTAAGTATGTATGCAAACAACCTAAATGAAACATTTTCAATCAATATTCTTATCTCGTGTCGTCGGCTCATCTGTGGAGGTACTGTCTTTCAGGCTGCAGAAACACAATGACAAGACCAACACGCTCCCAGACCTCAATAAAAGAAGTTTAATTTATTGCATGAACAACGCCGACAAATTATTAAATGTTTCTATATAGCTTTAAATTTTTTATCAAGGCTGAAGGTAAAGGCCTATTGGATTAGGTACTGTACAGTCATTTTCCAAGGGTCCTAGAAGGTGCCCATACTCGTTGGGCAAATATATATTTCTAAAGATTTAGTTTGTGATACACTACTTTATGCACGGTATTAATGGAAATATGAAATGTTGTAGTTAAGTGGGTTTTACATCTCGTCGACAGCGAGGTAGTTAAGAGACAGTGATACACAACTTGGTACAATAACAGGAGCTGGAAGAGGAGTCGGCCATGGACTTCATTAAGGAACCATCCCAGCATACACCTGGAGTGATTTCGGGAAACCATGGAATACCGAAATCAGGATGGCCAGAGCCGGGGATCGAACCCGTGTCCTCCCAAATATAAGTCCAACGTGTTACCATTGCACCACCTCACTCGGTGTGAGATATTTACACGAAATAAACCGAAATATGGTAACCTGGATCTGAATAGATAGTTATAAATGCAACTTCTAGGGGAATACAGAAGCGAAATAGCCGGTAGGAAAGCGAACCCAGTCACACACGCCAGCAAAATGGCTTCCATGGTCAGCAACATGGCGGAAACACCCACTGCCAATCAGCGCGTGGAAGCTGCTCTGCTAGCTGGTAGCAAGGCCAATAGAAAACCTGCACTAACATGCAGGAGCCAAACATACACGGGGCTGGCATCAACAGTCCAAAACAGCCAATAAGCGGTGGAGTTCGCCCGTATCAAATGAGCCAACATGTCATTTCACATCTGTATTACTGTTTAGTCTGTGCTTCGAGAGTGACTGGAGAGGGATATGGTGCTGTTCTGTCTTCTGCTTCAAGAGGAACAAGTCACGCAGGGGTTGATGAAAAGAGAGAGAGATAGTTATTGGCTGGGGATAAGGAGGAAGGAGGGAAGCTGGAAAACAAGAAGTTAAAGAGGATGGAAAGGGCATAGCCACCTGGCAGAAGGAATGCAATAAAACCTGCACGGCACGCGAGATACTCCCAGGACGACCGAGACTGGAACCTTAATTAATGAGCTGCTTTGGACACTCACGTTTGCGTTGGGGCACAGCACGGGTTCGAATCCTGCCCTCGCGCGAGCTACGCCCTTCAAAGATGTCCACGTCTGAGTAAACCATAATTTGGACGGAGTTACGCAACAACAGACCAACTAACAACGTCAGTGCAAGTGAGATTTTGGCTACATCTGTTTTCTATGGACTGATATAACTCCAAAAATATTAAGAACACCTAACCTGAATTTTCTTGATATCTAAGGGCTAACGTTGTTATTTGCATATTTTATAAAATCAAATTTAACTGTCAATGTATTGGAAACATATTTTTGTTGGTTGGGCTGTCGTTGCGTAACTCCGTACATTTCATAATTTTTATGGAAATGTATTAGTTTTACAGACGGTACTTTTGGGCACACACTCTCCCTACGAAACAATTTTTGCTGTTATAGTTTTTTCATGCCGATGCAACAATGCAGAAATCTGCGTATTACGATGCCATGCAAATAAAAAACCAATTCACGTACTTACGTTAAATAATTCACAGTGAAATGACATGTCTTGGGCAGGTTTGCATAAGATATTGAAACAAAGTGGTGCAAAAATTCTATTCGGGAAAGTTTTCGTTAGCAAAGTGACAACGGATGCCCAATTTAAGCGCAACGTTTAATTCAATTAGGTGTACACATCCAGAGCTCTTCATTGGTTGTTCGCCGCATGTTTGTGCTGTCGTCCCGATCATTACGGGCTCTGAAGTGACGGAGTTGTAAGGGCTACTTTGAAGGGCGCATCAAATACTGTATCGCTACAACGCGCCAGTCACTGAACTAGCATGCAAGATTCCTGCCGATTAATTTTTAGTATGGGATTTCAAGGACGTACAAATGAGGAAAAATTGTACTTATATGTTTGTACGAAGTAGTGTTAGTATTGCTGCGTGTTGGCCTGGCAGGAAGCATGTTTCATCATACTAGGTGGACAGTCCGATGATTCGATTATGGCATTGAGTATGACCATGGTGATGTTAGTGGTTTTCCCAGGAGCATTACAATACTCCCGAGAGACTTAATTTGGATTCCCTGATGACGACTTGCCAGCATGACTCTCGGTACATAAGAATGAGGTAATGTAAATTTGTAGGCCTCTGGTCACCACGTTGTGCCCCCAGTGATTGACGTCACTAAATGAGCCATATAAAAGCCTCCGAACTGTGAGTCTTAAGCATGACTCGAGTGCAGTGTGTGTTGACGAGGAGTGCGTTTGGAGGCGGCGTCGAGGCTGGGTAACGCCAGCGAACAGTGGGAGGGACGAGCAACACTCGGGGATAGTTTGCTATTGGTCGTGCTAGAAGAAGGTGCTAAGTTATTGGAGAGAGACTGGTGAAGACATCTTGGTGACGTCAGGGTCTACTGTGAGGCTGCAAGCATGTACCTTCGGAGCAGAATTGGGCGAAACAAGAGGACTGCTGCTACGAGTCGGCGGACAAAAAGAAAATGCGCAGGGAGTTGAACCGAAGACCTCAAGAGTGAAGACAGTGGTGCACTCGGGGTGCTGCGTAGCACATGGTGAGCCATCACCACTTCGGACTGTTAAGGTTGTACATTGTCACTATTTGAGAGACTGTTAATTGGCTACATGACTGAATTTTTATTGTGATTGGTAGTCCTTTATTAATGGCAAAAATGTTTGTACTTTAATTTTTAAAATTATTCAACGTTTCTGTGGTGCAGTAGTAATTTTGTTCATAATAAGAGTGCTGTGAAAGCATAGTTGGTCGCTATTTTGTGTATTTTGTAAGCTTTGTGAGTCAATAAATCAGGAACTTAATTAAACAAATATAATATATAATTGTAAGACATCTATCCCAAAGAGCTCAGAGAATTACCCACATGCAATTTTTCACACTTGTAACAATATTGTTGGCATTACTTGTGAGTACATTTTCATCTCACAAAAAAAGTTCATTAGTTATCACGTAATGGTATTTAAATGTCAGTATGTGCACGTTTTTCGTTCTTATAAGTTGCAAAAATCAACTAACACAACGAAATGAAGACATTCACATTTAGACTACAGTCACGTGTCACTGCTTGACATGTTTTAAAACCAAAATATTTTTATATTTAAAAAAAATCAAATCAAGAAGCAAAAAATTCAATATTCCAAAATTTGTTTAATACAAAAATATTTTGTAATTTATTTTATTGAAGCATATCAAGCAATACCCAGTGACATGTATTTTCAATGTAAACGTTCTTATTTTCATTATGTTAATCAGTTTTTATGACTTATAAAAACGAGTAACATGCAAATTTTTCTTGGAAGTGCCATAACGTTAGAAGAGAATTTACTCCCAAGGAACATCTACAAAACTATCACTGTTACATACAAATATAAAATTACGATTTTACCCCACTTGAACACCCTTAACTGGTGATTATATAATTGAATTGGTGGAAAGATAATAGTAAATAAAATTCAGCGCACGTTTCTATCGGTAGGTCAAATACATTTGGTTTACATTGAAGTACAGCAGTGTGAAAAGGTAATAGTCTTCGAAGCAGCATTTTCTTAACGAGCGTGGTGTTCTTTACACAGACAATAATTGTCCTTGTCTGAAGATTTTTTTTCGTACTTTGGGACTAATGGCGGATTTAGAAACATATCGAGGGGGAGGGCTTTATGTGATAGGTATCTTTTTTTCATATCTGTGTGAAAAATTAAAAATTTTCGTAAAGGGAATGCTTCGAAAACGTTTAAGATTAAGAGCAGTCATACGAAGTACAATTTTATGCGCCGTTTGTTTGCAAGAAATAGATTTGCTTGATTGTGGCTTACTTTCACAACAGAATTGGTGATATTTTTTTGCAAAAATCTGAAACAACTATGAGGTTTATTGCTAACAAAAAAATTATATACAACGTATGATACATTTGTGAAAAAGTACGTATACGGATCCTGCAACAAGGAAATTTTTTTGGTTTTAAAATAGTATTTTCAAAATCTCTGTAGAACTACCGTGTTCCACAAGCGCCATCATGACACCAGCGCTACCCGCAGTGTTAGTTGCCCCTTGTCAAACTCGTCAATAAGAAAATACATTATTTTCATAACCAGAAGTATAATTAACCTTACTTCGAATAAGGTTAATTTCACTACATGTTAGGAAACTCAGTTACATTAGCCTGTCAGTTACTCTGACAGCAGTAACGGGGCAAAGTACTTTTTTTAATTTTCTTAAAAAAATTTAATGAACTTACAATGAATGAAATGTTTGCGGTTTTTACTGTAATTTTTATCGAACTAAATGAAAACGTAGATATAACTTTTTTTTATAAGTTATTTTTCTGACTGGGTTTATTTGCTTGGACATACTCCATTGCGAAATAAATGACTGTCAAAAAATCTAAAACTAAGGCAAGAAAACATCAATAAGCAGAATATGCTTTAGTTATCAGGATACATACACAACATGAAATTCCAAAACTGGAATCGGGTCAGTTAAAACTAGGAACAAACATAAAATAAAAGGAATAACAAAAATATAAAAAAATAAACCTAAGTTGATATGCGACACAACGATGAGACGAAACAAAAACGCAGTAGACATCTGACACTAACATAAATACAGCAAACGACACAATGATAAGACGAAACAAAACACAAATATTTCGGACACAAACAGAAAAAAATAACAAACGACACAAACGATATGAGACGAAACAACACACTGTAGTAGAATCCTGAAGACTAAAGCTTATTTGTAGTTTTCTTTTGACAGTCATTTATTTCGCAATGGAGTACGTCCAAGCAAATAAATCCAGTCGTGCACTCCCATTGCACAGTTCTTTCAAAGTTCAAGTTATTTTTCTTTTTACTTAGTCTAACTAGACCTACGGTTATTTATATTACCAACGTTAGTTTTATCAGACACATTGCCCATACAGCGCCAGTAGGTTGGACGTCAAGAACATATTCTAAACAAACACTTCTGTGAAAGGGCGACAGATGTTTTGACAAGCCTTTGACGGCTGCAAGTCTATAATAAATAAGTAGAGGTCGGAAAATTTCGCGTTCTCGCTGACCTGTAGCATACAAGAATAACTATGCATTCAAGCAGACATCAGCTGCTCGCTGATACTGTGGTATGGGGCACGTTAAGGTATATCTTTATTAAGTCAATAGCAATAAGAATCCCGATATTGTAATATTTGAAGCCTGTTATTGGTCAGCAGAGAGCTACGTTGTGGCAGACGTAGATCACCCAATCATATATGTCACAAGAAACTGCAGTGTTTTCAAGGGTATGTTGGCACAAAACATTTTCGCGATATACTATCATCTCTACTTGTGTGTAGACGGTACACGTTATTTGCATTCGTGTTCAACGTTTATTTTTAAATATATTTGCTTATGTTTTAGTTCTTTGTAATTTTTTATTACATTAGCTTATGTTTAAGGGCTTGGGCCCAATTTTCTGAGCTTTCGAGAGAATTATTTTTTAAAATTCATATGAGAGTCAATATCGTAAAATTACTTCGTAACTTTTTTGCAAATTGGTTTTATTATTAAATGTAATTTTTCGAGACAAACTGTATAATGAGTATAGCTAATTTATCAATTAAAATGAAATTTCGTTAATTAACTAATTAGCAACTATGTTGCAGTCTTCTGACTCGACAAAATTAGAGTATGCAGTTCAAATCAGCCATAACGAAGTTACGAAGCGATTTTACGTTATCGGCTCCCATTTATGTTTCAAAAAATAACTGTCGTTAAATGCGAAGAAACTCTGGCCCTTAAGGGACCTCCCTACCTGCACTTCAATTGCGTTGCAGCGAGTAACGGCCTTTTTTTACGAAACTATTTAACGGGTATAATATTTTAATATCTACGAAAAGAACAACTACTTCAAACCATGTCGCTACAATTTTGAAAAATCAGCACGGTAATTAGAAACGTAATTTTCGGGCCCCCCAAAATTGGCAAAAGTGAATTTACCAGACTGCCGTATCAGGAATATTAACAAACGGATTCAAGATACACAACTATAGAAACAAGCGTTAGACTTTGAACTATGCTGTCCACAAATAAAATAATGTGGTCACTGCTTAAAGTCCCATAGGAAAAAGAGTAATATTAGAGCACTGCACGCCAGCTGAGTGGCTTGCACGGAGAGGCAATAATGTATTACATACGCCGTTTAGCGGCTCTCTTACCGCTCCTGCCTCACACACACACACACTCAAATGCAACCTATCTAGGCATGTCCCTTAAGTTCTTTGCTGCAGTAAATTATAATAATTGGACAGAAGTACTCTTGGCGGTAGACCTCAACATTGTCGGCCAACAGGAGTCCTCGAACATACTTATAGCCGTTTGGAGTATATTCAGCTGCCACAAAAAAAAATAACACGAATTTCTCTAGAAATAAGGAAATAATTCCTGGGAAACATCACGTTGTTATGATTACCAAGAGCCTCGCCTTGGAGGACGGGCTAACGGCGACGGCAGCGCAATCAGGTCGGTAGTTGCACAAGACAAGGGCCTCAGCGATTCTCCCCACCGGCACTGAAGTGTGATATTATAATGCACAGTATCGGGGGAATCGTTGTCTATCTGCTTCAAGCCTTCCAGCCGCCACCACCTCGCCAGGATGGTCCTGGGTCGAGATCCACGACGTGCCGCCGTCCGTCGATAGCCGAGCCATTCTCATCCGCCTTCGGCACATCATGTTACGGTGAGGTCTAAGGTGTCCGAAGGGTCACCGATCATAGAGTAGAGTATAAACTTAACTAACTAAACAGCTGCTCCCCTCCTAACTAAATTATGTTGTATTCTGTAAACTAAACTATAAACAGTAAAGCCACCGTAATTAGATTAACTTTTTTTTAACCGTGCCCCTCATCCTTAAATCAACCACTTAAGGGTGTTCAAGTGCGATAAAATCATATACAATATTTCTATTAAATAGTGTTAGTTTTGTAGACGATACTTGTGGGTAAATTTTCCTCTTACAAAACAATTTTAGCTCTCATAGTTTTCTCATAACGGTGCGACAAAGTCAAAATTTGCTTGTTCTGCTGACATGCAAATAGTGAAAACCAACTGACCTACTTGAATAAAATAATTCACTGTGATATTACATTCCATGAGCTATGCAATAAAGTATTTTAACGCCCACAACGCAATATTTATAATATTTGGAATAATCGCAAAAGTACAGGGAAAATGTTGAAAATTCAGTCTTTCTTTCTTTTTTTTTTTTTTTTTTACAATAATAGTTCACGGGATTTTTTAAAAATGTTTTACTACGTAGTCCGTGGCATGTTATTTCACTATGAATTATTCCACTTGCGTAAGTCAACTGATTTGTGCTATTTGCATTGCAGCAGAACATGCCAAGTTTGACTTTGACGCACCGTTATGAGAAAACTATGCGAGTTAATTTTTTTTCGTATGAGGGAACTGTACTCACAAGTATCGTCTACAAAACTAACACTATTTCATAGAAATATAAAATGATGATTTTATGAGCACTTGAACACCCTTAACTATAGTTTCAATATAAAGTGCCTACATCTGACTACAGCCACCCAACCACTATAAATCAAGCCTAAAACACAGTTAAATAAGCATTTTATAACAACGTACTTCGCACTTTTACAGCAAGACGCCAATGTATAAACAACTGTGGCCGTCGTATGTACATGCCTGAGATGTCTGCGTTGTTGCCAGATCACTCTGCGAAATACTATTGCTAGATACACTGGAAAATCGCCTGGGAAAGTTTACTGATTGCTAGGTTCTCATGTGCTGTGTATAACACTGGTTTTGTATCAGAATTGGCTATATGTTACTTGAAGCACTGTTTCTCTTAAACATGCCAAGTTACAACTATACAGATTTAACACAGAACGTGTTTGACTTTTCGAAACCTGTTCACACTAGTGGCGTAGCGTGGCTGTGTTCCAAGGCGTGCGGTATTAGCAGCGACTATACACTTTGAGCAGTTGTGTTGTTGCAGAGACCGAGGTGTATATATTATAAGTACCTTGCCTCTTATACGCTACTGGCTGTGGAGTGTTCCTAACCATACAAGTCAAATTGTTCCTCAGACAACTCGTGTTGCGTATAGTCATTGCTGGCCACCGCACACCGTGGAACACTCCACGCGACGCCACTGGTTCACACGTGCCACAAATTGTATCATCTGTAGCTAGAGATGATGGTTTATCGTAATGAAAACGTGATTGTTTGCTAGGTTCAACGTTCCTTTAAAATATTCAAAGCTCACAGGCTTTTCTCTGTACGTGGAGCAGTAACACTATTTGACTGAGCCAGTAAGAATCCCGTTTTTGTAATATTTGACACCTTTTATTGGTCTGCAGACAGCTACGAGTGTCAAACGTGTATCACCTAATCATGCACATGCTGCGAGAAACTACAGCATTTCCAAGGGTACGTTGCTACAAAAGGTTTTAGCGATATGCAGTCAGCTCTATTGATAGCGCCACGAACATTTCGTAAAAAAAATGTGTGCCCCAGATTGTTTCAGTTACTTACGTCCATATCTGCAGTTCTGATTCATGTTTGTTGGCAGCTTGTCTTTGTGTAGAGGCATAGCTCGTTAGGCTGTGCCATTGAGAATGCCGCTGTGACACCACCCTTACGTGTAGGGACTGGACAATTTCACGAATTCAACTACCTGTAGGCTAGAATCCATTGCTATAGCCATTTTTAATAGAAGGCCGCGGCCTTAGATCTGGCAACCCTGGTAGGAAGGGTCATTTTAACACTTCTTTTGGCTCGCCAAAGGCAGTGGCTTCCCCTGATTCGCCGGTTTGTATAGCAGAGTAACGAATCAGGTACAGCTACTGCCTTTGACGAGCCAAAAGAAGTGTTAAAATGACCCTTCCTGCCAAGGTTGCCAGATCTAAGGCCGCCTTCTACTAAAGATGGCTAAGCCATTGTACTACGCATACTCAAGCCTCGTGTATTCGTTCATTGCCTGCTGTTCCACTGAGTAGCACCAGGACGACAAATAGTCGGGGCTTTAGTGGGGCATAGTACAGTGGACTCTAGCTTACAGGTCGCTGAATGCGCGAAATTTTCCAGTCCCTGTTTATGTGACTTGCTGTCAGAACCCCAAGACGAGAGATAAAAACATACAATCACTAGAAGCCGGAAAAATTCGCAGGGTCACTGACGTGACTGAGTCTGAATTAAGTCGCTTCTTCATTATTGGCTCAGCACCCACCGAATATGTAAAAAAAAATCCAAGGGTAGATTGTAGGGACCCTGTTTTTTCGCGAAAATAATTTTGCCCCATTCGGTTTCAGTACCTAAGGTGCATATCTGCAATTCTCCTTCATGGTTATTGGCAGCGTGTCTGTGTGAAGAGCCGATTCCCATTTCACTGAGCCAATTATAAAAAACTTTCCTGCAACACCACACGTCTGTGATTTGCCGGTAGAATGCCAAGGTTCAGGACAGTTAACATATCCGATCACTGACCGCGAAGCAGAACTGCAGACGTGCACGTATGGCACAGAAACAAAGTGAGGCAAAATTCTTTTCGCGAAAAACAAGGGTCCCTAGAGATTAGGAAAGTGACACGACCGTACATTTGTTCGAAAAATTGCTTGTGCCCAAAAGAAAATTGCTACTTTTTCATGTCCCAATCAATTACTGAATGTGAAACATAGCCGGAGAACTTTACATGAGCCATTAAAACAAGATTGTATACATTTATTTTCCAAGAAAGGATCCAGGGGGGGGGTAGGGGGGACGTAGTTGGTGCAAGTGACTAGAGTACTCGCCTCCCACCAAACAAAATCCGTATTCGGTTCCCGGCGGAGTCGGTTCCCGGATTATCGCATGCGGGAATCTTGCCGGAAGATGTTGCAGGTCGGCGAGTTTTCTCGGGAAACTCCCGTTTCTCCATCCCCTTCAATCCGACGCTGCTCCGTAATCACATGTCACCCTTCACCAGCGCAGTAGACCTAGATGTTAAGTTCTGACTCAATCTCTTTTATCAATCAAGCCAAAAATCTGTGACTCCTTTAATTGATAATTTGAGGCGCTGATTTTTCGTGAAAATAAATCTGCACCAGCTTGATTCAGTTTCGTACGTGGACATTTGTGGCTCTGCTTTAAGTCCAGTGATTGGATATTTTAAAATTTCAGTTTCTCGGGGTTCCACGGGCAAATCACAGACGTGTGGCACCGCAGTCACCTAATGAACAACGCCTTTTGCACAGTGAAATGCAGCCATCGTTAGAGCGAGTAAGTTTTGGTGAAAGGAATTCTGCATCACTTTGTTTCAGTGTCTTACATGTCTATTTGCAACTCTGCTTCACGGTTATTGGCAGACCACAGCTGAGCAAACGGGTCGCTCTTTTGACTGTGCCAATCAGAACAAGGTCACTGCGGCACCACACGTCTGTGATTTGAGGGTAGAATCTCAAGACGTTGACAGTTAAAAACATCCAATCACTGAGCAAGAAACAGAGCTACAGGTGTTCACATAAGACACTGAAACAGATTGGTGCAGAATTCTTTTCACCGAAAATCATTCCCTCTAGCCATTACCCATAAAGTAAAGCTGCAACTGTGGACATGAGGCACTGAAAGAAGTTGGTGCAGAATTCAACGAAAATCATTGCCTCTAGCCATTGTCCATAAAGCGAAGCTGCAATTGTGGACATGAGGCACTGAAATAAGTTGGTGCAGAATTCAACGAAAATCATTGCCTCTAGCCATTGTCCATAAAGCGAAGCTGCAATTGTGGACATGAGGCACTGAAAGAAGTTGGTGCAAAATTCTGTTCACCAACAATAAGTGGCTCTATAGATAAGCAACTGGGGCTGGTGTGCGTATAGGATTGAGAAGTCTAGAAATCTGTCAGCTGAATCCCTGAAATATTCTTGCCTCTACCTGTAGTAATATTATCTAAACTCCTGACGACTTCAAGTCACAAATCAGCACGCGTAAAAGGCAAAAGTCAGTCGTATAAGCCCACGTCGCCCGCTGGACCTAAATCGGGATTGATCCGTAAACAACCTTTTCCCCGAGCGGTCTTTTATCCCCAAGGTCCGATATTCTCGTCGGCTGCTGCTACGCCCGTGCGGCGGTCTCTACTTTGGGCGCGTTTGATTTATGGCGACCTTCAGAAGCAGGCCGTCGCAGTCTTCCCCCTCCCCCTCCTGCTCAACCTCAGGTAGGGTCCTCTTGTGGACCCACCACGGTGAACAATTACGAGCCAGATAACCAAAAATGCGGCGAGCGCGCCAAAGTAACGTCGCAGATAGCCCCGTGATTTATAGACTCGTCCGCCCATTTTTCCGAGAACAAGATATATACCTGGCGATTACCGTCCTCTGTCCGTTTTTCGCCCGCTCCTAGTTGATGCTCGCTAAAAATAAAAATAGTTGGCTCGCATATTGCGCGCGATTTTGCACGTAGATGCGTTTCCCTCACGGTAAAAGAAAATCGTACGTTTACAAGAAAAAGCTTGTAACCTGTTGTCAAAACGTTTATAACTCTAGGCAGTGCAGCAACAACACCGTATATCATTAAAGTGGTCTAAATTTTTCAAGTATCTGACTGGACTAGAGAGACACATTTTTATGAGCAGATTGTTCGATGCGAAACAAAGCAACTCTCGAAGACCTGTGACATTTAACAAAATACTTCATACTTTCACAAAATAAATTCTTGAAAATGGTTTGCCAAAATACAGTTGTACAGATCGTTTTGGACATCCTATATTTTCCTCGGTACAAGCATTCCTGGAGGTGTTTTGAATTTTTCGACATTTCATGCTTCATTGTTAGTCTATCGCATCCTTTTACAATGACAGATAATAAATTAAACACATATCATCCGACATTTGTTGGAGGACAAGTATTATTATGTTACTTACTATCTTCTGAAAAAAGTCAGCTGTATGTGGAAGCAATTTATTATCTAACAATGTAAAAATGTGTAGTATACTAACGTTAAAAGCTTGAATCATCAAAAATGTAGCCACGACTTCGGGAACTACTGTACAGCGAATAATACTGTCAATTACGTAAGTGCCTGATAAAACTGGATGATTACCATCTGCTGGATAAGCTATCAGCTGCTTGTATTCAGTCGTAGTGTATTACGACGTATCGATAGTAACCGAATAACTTTCAGCTAGATATACTATGGTACATTTTTGATATGTTGGTAGTCATAATGATGCTAACTGCGCGATTTTTAGTTTAGGGTTAGTTTCGTTGTGTCCCTGAAGTTTAAGGTTTCACGAATATTCCACATTTTCACTGTTTGACATGTTTATTAACAAAAGTTAAGTGTATTTTCGATGTAAATGGATATATTAAATGCAAAAATTGGACCTCACATATTTATTATTACAATTCGTGAAAATTAACTGTTAAAACAGGCATTATAGGTTAAATACTTGGCAATATATCGTTTAATATATACCAGTAGTAATATTTCAAAATAAACTTATGAAATATAAAATTTTTGTAATACCAATGTTTTATATATATATATATATATATATATATATATATATATATATATATATATATATATATATACACACACACACACACACAAACACACATACACACTATCTTTATACCTACATAAACTACGTAAAATGTACAGTGTCTACAGATTTGTAACTACAACTTGGAATATTCGTTATTTTAATCAGCAATTGCAATCGCAAACTAAATTACATGAACTGTTTAAACACATCACTTTAGTTTTGATTGGTTGCTGGTTCAAACATGTACGACAGTTTTATATTTAACATTGACTTGAAACTTTCCGCAGCTGAGTTAAAGGCATAAAATATAACAAATTATGTAACATTTTATAAAGTTCCCTAAAATATTACAAATATGTGACAGTAATACTAAAGTCATAGTAAAGTTATTTATTAATACAATATGGCTTATATAAAATTGAAATACGAGTCTCCAAGAAAACAGTTTCCAGTTCTATACAGAGTGCGCTGCACGAAAAGCATAGTGTTATGGTTTCATCTGTTATAAACAAAAGTCTGGCGTTCACATAAGAGTGATAGTTCAGTTCTTAATCATATACAGTCCATAACATCTATCACAGCATACATTTGTTATTGGTTCAAAGTTTAAGTAGCAAAAACTAACGCAAAAGTAGAGTTCAGGTTATAAAATTCGTCCTTTGCAACAGCCAAAAATATTAACTCCATATATATATTTTTAATGACAACGAATTTCTTCGTTCTTTTAAAAACCACGATAATATTACAGAGATTTCCCTTGTAATTTTTTTGTAAAGTTGCAAGGAGTTTCATTGTAAGAATACCAAGTAAAATATGTGGTTTAGCAAAATTAAGGGGCTTGTTTAAATTGTGAGTGAGTGAAGAGGTTTTGGTCAGCGCTTAACATCGAGGTCTTTAGCGCTGGTGAAGGGTGATATGATGTGAGTATGAAGCAGCGCCGGAATGAATGGGTGGGGGAAACGGGAGATCCCCGAGAAAACCCGCCGACTAGCGACATCGTCCGGCATGATTCCCACATGCGAAAATCCAGGGACCGGCCCTGCTGGGAATTGAACCCGGATCGCCTTGATGGGAGGCGAGAGGTCTGAACCAATTTTTTTTTAATGCTTGGTGCAGTGGCGATGCGGAAGCTTCCACATCATCACTGCACCAAACATTTCCCCCTTTAATGTGACTTAAATTGAGTGAACCCAGTACTTTACGTGAGACAATTTGTATAGTGACAATTTTTGAGACCCAAATGGATAAACACAAATTTACACCCAGCCAAACCTGGGAATCGAACCCAGAACCCCCCGCACCAAAGCCGGCCGCTCAACCAATTGAGCCACGCGGGGTCGGCACCCCTCGGCCACCACGGATCCTGTTTAAATTGTATACTAACACATTTATCACGACTTCTGGTGTGAATTTTCCTGGAATAAAATTAATAGTCTTAATAATTTCGTGCTACAAAATTTAAATGAATACGTCATTTAACTGTAGTCTACCCGTACAAACAAAAAATCTAGAAGCATTTAGGTCAAGGAGGTTTAATGAGGTCGACCCCCCGTAGCTCAATTCGTAGACCGACCGACTTCGGTGCGATGGGTTCTGTATTCGATTACCAGGTCCGGCTTGGTGTAAATTCTGTATTTGTATAAACAAATCTAAAAAATCTCTCAGTACAATTGTCTCACAGCTTAACTTGGGGTTACTTAAATTAGTCAATTTAAAAGGGATGATTGAGAAGTGGGGAGGGGGTGTGGGTTATGTCTGGTGCAGTTGTGAGGTGAAAGCCTTGCCACTGAACAAAAAATAAAAATAAAATAATAATAATAAGTTGCGTGATCATTTAGGGCAAGGAAGCAGGTTCGAATTCTGGTGCATCCACGAGTTTTTCCGCGAAATAACTGTAAATATAAATTACTTGTGTAGTAGTTATTTAATAAATAAGTTAATTTTCATGTTCCGCGTAAAATCAATATTCCAAATACAATTTTTCTTATTGCAAGTAGGCCTACAAATATGAAGCTATACTTTGTGATTTCTACATAGAAAACATTTTGTGTTTCTTACAAAAATACGCTTTGTCGTATTACAAGGAATATTGTTTCAAACGATATTTCTTTTGGAAGTACAGACTTGTTTATTTAGAGTGTGTAAGTGAATTTATTACTGAAACAGCTAACTCGTAGAAAAATGTTTAAAAAAATAAGTAATCTGTATGGATTTGTTTTGACACGTTCGATAATGTTTTCCACACGACTAGTTGCGTTTTAAAACTGGCGGTTATTTTTTAAACATGTTTTCGAACACACCAATTTTCTGAAGAATCCTTTTCAGAATTTAATTAAAATTGGTACACAGAACACTTATTAAGATGACTTGACAACAATGTTTTTTATATTGTGTTCATATGTTCAAAAAATTGAAGTTGTTTGAAATTAATTTGATCACACGAGATGCTTAAGAAGAAAATTTTCAGAACGACTTCATATCCGGTACATGTATATCCTAGTGTGTGTGACGTAAGATGACTTGTTTTTTTAATGATCGGTTTGTATTTTCTAAATTGTAGCCATTTGAACATATTATGATCACACGAGGTATGTAAAAGAACATTTTTCCGAATTTCTTCAAACTCAGTACTCATATAGTTAATTTGACGTTTATGTATTTAGCTTATGGTATGCACATATTATTGGAATAGTGATAATTCAAATATTATTTGATTACACGATATATATGAACTACCATTTTTGAAAACTTGATTACTCTTGGTACACGTACCATAGTTCTTAGTAAAGCGACACGACTCTTATGCAGTTTGTTCATGCCTTATTAAGGGCGCTGCCTACCTCGGAGCCCTGGCGGAGAAAGAATAGGGTTTTATATGTTAAATTATTTTCAATGGCACTCGGTCACCTTTTGTGATATTGCTTCAGCACAAAAACCATTTTCTGCGCCGAGAAAAGGAGAATATTTCTACGTAAATAAAATTGCAGAAAAGAAATTATGAATAACCATTTTCTCGTGTTTTTTGTGCGTAAAACGCTTTTTTGGCCCCAATTGTCAGGGTATTGAAAAAAACTGCCTACACGATCCGTAGCAATGTACGCAGCACCGAGACGAACAAAAAAGTCAGTGGTGGCATATATGTAGAGCCCACGATTTTTGGTGAAAAGAATTCTGCAACAATTTGTTTCAAAGCCTTATGTGCACATATGCAGCTCTGCTTCATTGCCAGTGATGGGCAGTTTTTAACTGTCAGCGTCTCGGGGATCTACCTGCAAATCACAGAAGTGTGGCGTCGCAATAACCTTCTTCTTGTTGGCACAGTCAAACGAGCCACGCCTACATTCTGCCAATAACCATGAAGCAGAGTTGCAGATGTGCACGTAAGGCATTGAAACAAACTGTTGATGAATTCTTTTCACCAAAAATCGTGGGCTCTACATATATGTAACTTCAACCATTACTGAGCCAGGTTGAACAATTTTTTATCTCACGAAATATTTAAATGAGCCATTAATCAGAATTCCGTACATCTCCGCACGAACGTAGTACCTACTACAGCGAATTCAGTAATATGTGTTTTGTTGATACCGTATTTAGTTTTTTAAAAACAGTTGCCTATCGAACTTGTTTTGATCACATGAAATATCTTAGAATATTTTCCAACGTTTCTTCAGACTCGGTTCACATGAAGTAGTAGTAAGGTCAAGTGAATTTTAACTGTATTGGTTCATTATGTGTTTAGAAATATGTGTCCCCTAATTCCGAAGAATTTACGCCATGAACACATAATTTTTAATACATGTAAGTTGTGACAAGAAATACAAGACCGATAGAAAGCAATCTTAGTTCTTATCCAAATTTGAATCCTCTAGTTTTCACTGTTGTAGGTCTCCCATGTATGAAGACAGCACGAGAATATATTAATATATGATTACTATTGTATGATCTTTGAAAGAACTGTGCAATGGGAGTGCATGACTGGATTTGTTTGTATGGACATACTCCATTGCGAAATTTATTTCGCAATGGAGTATGTCAATACAAACATATCCAGTGATGATTACTATTATTATTCAATATTTTTTTGTTTGTGTATATGAATGATTTTAACCTTAAGGGTTAATTTGCATCCACGTTGAGGGAAGCAGCTTTTGTTGCTTATTGTTATTTTTTATCACAACCCTGTTTTAGAAGTACAATATTTGTGCAAGATGTAGCTAAGGTCTTCATTTTTCGTAAATAAGTAAATGGCGCTGGTCAAAAGGGAAACGGCTAAAAAATTGCATTTTTTGATTCGTCCCCCCCCCCCAACGCATGGACAGATGTGCACTCTACTCAGTTGAAAATAAAAACAACACGTAAATTCCCTTGTTTTAATAGCATGTCACATTATTCTGATTGCCAGTGAAGAGCTAGAAATTATATTTATTTTAATTTAAACTGTGATAATTTCAGCAAAGGCAGATTATAAACATTTTAAACCGTAGTCTCTGTACTTTTTCTTGAAATTGAAACCAACCAAATATGTTAATTAAGAGAATTATTTCTATTTGCAATTTACTCAAAACTGGGAAATTTGAATTGTTTCTCTTTTGAACTGGACCATCGATATATAAGGGCTAGGGCATCGTACTCCGAATGCAGATATATTACAGAATGCCTGTAGGCAATCTGCGTATCCCGAATGATGACATCAAACGACGGCCCTACAATGGAGAAGCACCGGAATGGAAAGGGTGTGGGAAACAGGAGATTCCCGTGAAAACCCACCGGCAAGCGACATCGTCAGGCACAATTCCCACTTGCGAAAATCCGGGGACTGACCCCACCGGGGATCGAACCCAAATCACCTTGGCGGGAGGCGAGTGGTCTGGCCACTCGGCCGTCCCAGCGGAGCCTTTCAACTCTCATAAAGCCCTGTACACAATAGAAAACTTTAGCGTTTGACTTTAACATTTAACTTTACGATTACTTTCAATGCATAGCTTCTTATGGGGTCGAACACAATGGCGCCGCCAAACGTAAAGTCAAGCAGCCTTGACTTTACGTTTTCGATAAACTGAAAACCTAAAAAGTCAAAGTCGAGATGGTCGATTGTAAAAACAGCTGATTATGTATGTTATAATAAAAGTCTTAATTCCTGTGCATCGTGTTATTCTCCAGTATTAAGATTACATTAAAATCTTAACAGGAATGGTTCAAAGTATTCGGAAAAACTTACAAATAGAATTTGAGAAGAATTTGTCGATGAACTGTAAGTTTGGTCGATACATGGCGTTACTTTTGTTCTGCTAAATATTATCATAAATGGAAAATATTTGAGTAACTGATAGGCTTATTTTTTAATATCTTCATTATATGTTTTTATGGCAAGAACGTATTGATTTATATCACAATTCTTCCGTTATAAAAATACGGATTTTAAACAAGATTTTCCACTGTTGTTACTTTAAATTTACGATTGTATTGCGTATTGACAAAATACTTACAGTAACGGAAACATAATGTTATCAATTCTGTATAAACCTCAATTCGAGAAAATTGTTGGCATACAATATCCGTGCTTTAAACCATAGATATGCACAAAACATGAAACACTCAAGACTCGTGTTGGGCAAGGATTTATGACAACATGCTCACTCGGATGTAAATTTACTCTACGGTTGCGCCAATAGTATGCGAGCCATCTGCCGCAACGCGTCATCCATACTTTCCCTTCACGACGGCCGTTAAAATTATCACCTAGCAGCTGTGTAACTATTTCTTAAAGGCGTAGAAGTAAGGAAAATTCATAATTTTATATTTGTATGAAATAATAATAGTTTTGTAGACTATACTTGGAAGTAGCCTTCATTTTATTCTTACAAATTAAATAGCTCAGTTAGTTTTCCCATGACAGCACTTTAAGGGAGCGGTTCACCTCAGTTTTCAACGTCTTTTTTTATTTTTATATTTGTACCAGATATTTTTTTTCTTATTTTAGACATAAATTGTGACTAAATCTTCCTCTTACGAAATTGTTGTATCTCTCATAGATTTCGCGTAATGAGTCGTAAACGTCAAAATTTGCACTTTACGGTTTTATGTACGCCTCTAAAACCAACTGACAGACTAAAACGAAAAAATTCACTGTGTATAACAATTTTGTAGTCTATGAAATGTCACACATAAAAACAAAAAATAAAATATTTTTGTATTTAGTAAAAAATTATGAATTTTGAAATGAAAATTTAGAAATTTAAATTTTGTTTAAAAAATACCAAAATTTATTAATTTTTGTTTTTATATATGTCAAATCATAGACTACAACATTGTTATACACTGTGAAATTTTTCGGTTTGGTATATCAGTTGGTTTTAGTTGTGTACATAAAATCGTATCATGCAAATTTTGACGTTTACGACTCATTACGCAAAAACTATGAGAGCTACAACTTTCTAAGAGGAAGATTTAGTCACAATTTATGTCTAAAATAAGAAAAAAATCTGGTACAAATATAAAAACATAAAAAGACGTTGAAATCTGAGGTGAACCGCGCCCTTAAACTAAAGATTTGCATGTTTTTTCGTTCTTATAAGCAACGAACACTAATGAACATAATTACATGAAAAAGTTCACACGGGAACTTACTGCTTGGCAGTGGCGTCTCGTAGGTTGTTGCCAGGGAGGGCACAAGCTGTAGAGAACTGTATATGGACACGCTGGTATGTAGGTGCCGCTTATTACTGACTGGTCACAACACAATAAGTAGCCAGTATATATTTCATGGTCATTGGCATACGGCGGCGCGTTCACACGAGTGTACAGTTCTTTGCAGCTTGTGCCCTACCTGCCAACAACTCTCGAGCCGCCACTGCTGCTTGACGAATGAAAAATCCGTTTCAAATATTTCTAAAATTTTTTGTTTTATTGATAGTTATAGCATTTTTTTTAGATACAAGATTAGTAATGGTTTTTCATATGTGTAATGATGTAAACCGTGACACGTTTACGTGTGAATTTTTTTTATTGCTTTGTGATTATTGGTTTGCGTAGCTTATAAAATAAAAAAAAATATCCAAATTTGTAGTTAAAAATCCTATTACGAAAAAACTGGTTCACCTATTTTTTTTATTGTTAGAGCAAAATATACTCCCAAGTTACGTCTCTAGAACTAACACTATTTCGCACAAATATATAATTATGATTTCCCCTCTTATACATCCAAGTCCAGTGGGAGATATGGGTTATAATCCCCCTTCCTTGCCATTCATGTAAAGTTTAAAAGAAATTTTTTAAAAAATTATAAATATTTGTACCTGCAAAATATTAAATTTTCGTTGCGTCAAAATGTTAAAACTGCAATGTTTTAGACCTTGAAATCCAAAATTTTTAATGGAAAAGGACCCGCGTTAAAATGGTGGTTAGTGATTATTACATAATTCTCAGATTAACCCCCACCTCCTTACGGCCCGTACACAAATTCTTTTCACGCACGTCCTACTAGAACTGGTCGTATTTAAAAAAAAAAATCGATAGGATAGGCACACAATTCTACATTTCAGAAATTATTTTAAAATACAAAAATATTTTGTAATTGAATATCCCATGCCATGTAATTTCAATGTGAATTTTTAAAAAAACGTATTTATGTTCATTGGTTTTTGCGGCTTATAAGATCTTCAAACGTGCGTATTTTGACTTTGAAGTGTTTTTATGAGAAAACTGGCTGAGTTAATGATTTTTTTATTTGACAAGAAAATTTACTCCAAGTAACATCTACAAAAACCAACACTATTTCATATAAATATAAAATTATGATTTTTTCCCACTTGGATGTCCTTAATACATTCTGAAGACTATGTTGTTCAGGGCTACACAAAGCTATCGAAAAAAAATTTTACTCGTTCATAGCTCTGTAATACGATAACTTTTTGCCTTTATTTGTAAACATTGTAAGCAACACAACGACGGAAGTGACGCAGCAGGCGAAAAACCACGACTCCGAATTACCGTTTACAAACTAAGTAAAATGCAAGGCCGCTGTGCAATACTTCATTTCGGATTGCGTTCGACGCCTTCAAAAAATAAACTGTTAACGCGCGAAATTTTTTTACTACGTATAAAGGGCTTCGAATTCGTAGTTCGTTTATCACAATAAAAAGTTACATTGTAAACGAGAAAAAAATTAAAAAAAAATATGATTTAAATGGGTAACATATCTAAACAAACAAGTGTAATAATTTCCTATAGTTGTATGTAATTAAAGCTTTTAAAATTTTGATTACATAATTTATAATTGGTTGAAGAAAACTATGATACAACCAAAGTCATATTTACATTGCCATTTATCTTAAAGTTGTAACACTTAAGCAGTATTGATGATTTACATCCTTCAGTTTCTATTTTTACGACGGTGTTTGTTATTATATAGGCTATAGCGACTACACTTAGCCTCAAACTAATATTTGTGGAAACATTGTAGTAAAGTCTAACACATACTTCAAGTGTTGTGTTTTGCTATTCTGGGCGGTATTTTTGTTGTTAATGCCGTCTAAGAAAGCCGTTTTCTTTAGACATAGAGGACCCTAAATTATGTTTCTAATGGACACCATTAGTTGTGATGTCACACGAGAGCACAGGTTCCAAACAAATGTTTATTTAAAAGTATTAATTACTAGTTTACTAAATTTATTATTATTTTTTTGTAATCGCCCGTCCTTGAATTGCAAACAAATTGTACTATTCAAACGAGAACAAACATGCAAGTTTACCTTTAGGTTAAGTAACCTCGTCTCTACATACACATAAATAACTCCCGAGTATGCTGCAATTTTATATGTTGGACTGCGTTCATAACTTCTGTGATTTTACTTGTAACGCAAAAAAAAAAAAACAGTATAATCTACCCAGTTTTTCTTAGGGATGTAAAACTAGATCATTTTTCAACATGTGCCGATAGTATATTTGTTTGAAACAAGCATCGTCGTGTGACGTAACACTAATGATGTCCGTAGGCGTGCTGCACTTTTAAAACAAAAGAAGCGTAACTTCAACTGTGTGTTTATATTAAGGGGTATGGAAAGGTAGGATGTCGAGCGGGTGACTGGAACACTCAATCGTCAATGAAATCTGAACTACTCATCAAATTTCGATGAGATTTTTTGCCGAGTAGATATTTTATCAGCTGACGTTTATATATATAACATTATGAGGTAGTATGCTTTACTTTCGAGTAAAAAATTAAAAACGGTTTTTAGAAAAATAAGGGCTTGAAACCACCAAACCTACGAAAATGGGAAACTGTAATGTTTATAATTTTTAATATGATAATGTATGGACCTCTATAATAACAGAATTTCAAATATACTCGCGTTTTAATTTGAAAATAATTTTACTATCCGAAAATCTCTGCGCGATAGGTTTGCGGATGTTAAAATTATTTTCATATGAAAACGCGAATATTTTTTAAATTCTGTTATTATAGAGGTCCAGACATTATCGTATTAAAAATTATAAACATTACAGTTTCCCATTTTCGTAGGTTTGGTGGTTTCAAGCCCTTATTTTTCTAAAAACCGTTTTTAATTTTTTACTCGAAAGTAAAGCATACTACCTCATAATGTTATATGTATAAACGTCAGCTGATAAAATGTCTACTCGGCAAAAAATCTCATCGAAATTTGATGAGTAGTTCAGATTTCATTGACGATTGAGTGTTCCAGTCACCCGCTCGACATCCTACCTTTCCATACCCCTTAACCCCCGACGCAAAGAGGGGTGTTGTAAATTTGACGTGTCTGCCTGTGTATCTGTGTGTCTGTGGCATCGTAGCTCCTAAACGAATGGACTGATTTTGATGCGGTTTCTTTTGTTTGAAAGCTGACTTGATCGAGAGTGTTTTTTTAGCTTTGATTCAAGGAAATATGTTCAGTCGTTTGAAGATAAACATCTCTTTTCTAGTATTTTTAGTGAGTGTAAACAATTCTACCGGTCTGATCGATTTGAAATTTAGTACCCTGTGAGTCAGGGGTTTTTAAAATTTTTAATTCAAGTCTTAACTTGTCATAGATAAATATATTGGGAGTAAGTTTAGTAGTTTCACGGAGAAAATAATAAACGTGGCAGCCTACAACATCGTCCACACGCCAAATATATAGGCGATGCTCACCTGTTCCTACTATTTTTACGACAATTAATATTTTTTTTTATCTTAAACGACAGGATACAGCACAAATATCTTTGGCAGTTTCATTAAAAATTATTTTTGGCGAGAAAGCTATTTTTTTAAGACAAGTAATTAAGGACACGGGCCCGAGTTCCTTCGCATTTAACGACAATTATTTTTTTTAAACATAAATGTGAACCGATATCATAAAATCGCTTCCTAACTTTGTTATGACTGATTTAAACTGCATATTATAATTTTGTCGAGTCAGAAGACTGCAAAATAGTTGCTAATTAGTTAATTAATGAAATTTCCTTTTAATTGATAAATTAGCTATACTCATCATACAGTTTGTCTCGAAAAATTACATTGCATAGTAAAACCAATTTGCAAAAAAGTTACGAAGCAATTTTACGATATTTACTCTCGTATGGATTTAAAAAAATAATTCTCTCGAAAGCCGAGAAACTCGGGCGCAAGCCCTTAAACGGTTTCGACTAATAAGTCAACTAACAAAAATTTCGTTAGTTACATAATTATTAGGGATGGTGAAATTTCGCGAATTCAATGACCTGCATGCTAGAATAAAATATTCTGTGCATACTCAGGTCCCAACCATTTGTCCACTAGCTGCTGCTCAGTGGAGCGGCGGACAAAGGACAAATAGACAGGGCTTGAATATGCATAGGATATTTGATTCTAACATGCAGGTCATTGAATTAGCGAAATTTCACCATCTCTAATAATTATCTAAAACGATAGTATATGTTGTCTTGAAAAAGTTGGCCAACCTGGAGAAAACTGTTTTAAAACAAAAAGCCAAACAGATTTGTAATATTTGCTTTCGTTTAGGCTTAAAAAATGAGTACCACGAAAACAGTAGATAGTAACAGAGTCGCGGGTACTTGGCGCGTGTACGATGACGTAACAACGTGTCACGCAAATCCATTTTCACGCGAAACCGGTTAAATTACTCCTATTGCGATTATCTACAGGTAGAACACACACTTGAAATTACACTTGTCGCATTTTGAACATTCAGAATCAGTGGCGGCTCGTGGGTTGTTGCCAGGTGGGGCTGCAGTTGCCAAGAGCTGTACATTGTTGTGCGCTGGTTGACTCTACAGCCACTGATACGCTGATGTGCAGGTGCCCCTTACTACTGAGTGGTCACAACACATCTAGTAGCCGGCAAATATTTCATGGTCGTTGATCTACGGCGTGTTCATCAAGAGTGTACAGTTCCAACTATCTGCAGCCCCACCTTGTAAAATCCCACGAACCGCCATTGTTCAGAATGCCTGTTACATACGATCTTTGTTAGAAACATGATTTTGGGGCCTCTCAAAACGGTTGACAACTTTTTTTTAACTGCTGTAACACTGATTGGCGAGGAGGGCAAGTTTTAAATGGATTACCGGCAGAAAGCCGTGATTAGTAATTATGCTAGCACAGACACAAAATCATCAAGAGAAGTCACAAGAAAAGAAGAGGATATGTGCCGTGCATTGATTCACTCGTCCGAGTACAGCTTCAATGCGGGTGGAAGGAGGGCGTGCTGGCCTTCGGGTCTAAAACCTGCTGTAACTCCGAAAATGCAATCTAAGTTCGTAAAGTGCAAAACGAGAGACGTGCATTGGCCTTTACGTCACACTATCCAGAAGGTGTTCACGTAACAAAAATTCATTATTTTATATTTGCATGACGTAGTGTTCGTTTCGTTAACGTTACTTGGGGCTACATTTTCCATTTGTAGAATTTGTTTAGCCGTCATTGTTTTCACATTGCAGCATATCAAAGTCAGAATTTGTAGTTTTGGGAACGTAGGAATGACTTACTCGAATGAAAATAGTTTAAACTGAAATGAGATATGAGCCATATGCAAAAATAAAAATTAAAAAAAAAAACAAAGGTACTTTTGTCTTTTTTAAAGATTACCATAGATAAAGTAAATTGTCATCATTTCAAATTTTTTTTAAGTACCAAAGAATTTAATTCTATATTTTTTAATATTTTTGCATATGGCCCATAATATCGAATTTAAGTGTAAATTATTTGATTCGAGTAAGTCAATTTGTTTTTGTTAGTCCTACGTTCCTGTAACTTCCAAAATGTTACATTGTCATGCGGCTATGGGAAAACAGTGAGACCTAGAAAATGTTTACGAAGTGGAAAATGCAGTCACAAGTAACGTCTATAGAAGGAACACCAGGCCGTTCAAACATAAAATTATGCAATTTCGTCACGTGAACAACCTTAAATTCCCGTAATAAATTTTTTTTCTTCTACGAAAACCTTGTAGGCCAGTTTGACGTGCTGCGAGTAGAGGCAATACATATGTTTCTCGTTGACAGGGGCGTAATTTGCGTCTACAGGGAGGGGGGGGGGAAATGCCCCCCCCTGGATTTAGAATTTTATGTGTATAAATATATTTTTTGTATTTTTAAATGTAAATAATGCTAGCTTAAGGACATAAACTGAAGTTGTATTATTAAAGTATCTAATTTATACATGCTTAATTAATAAAAAAGATTCAAAAAGGTCATTGTCGCCAGAAAACAAAATCTTGCCCCCCCCCCCCTAGAAAAACTTGAAATGACGCCCCTGCTCGTTGAGCATGATGGACCCCACCGGTCCAACGCGTCAAAAGCAGAATTTTGAAAAAAAGGTACACAATACTCTTAACAGACGCGATAAAGTTTCCCCGCTTCGGCCTTGAGCACAGTGGAATACGCCGTAAACGCGAAATGACTCTTTCCATCCCTCTCCCCCCCTTCGAGAAGCTCATGATAGGACAGACGAGAAGGTCGAGACAAGGTCAGGAAGATGATCGCCGACGTGTTGTCAACAGGGGTGCGGTCGTTAATGTTCACGTGTTTACCTTGAAGTCTGCAACTCGCGTTCTTCGGTGTCATTGGACGTTCCCACCGATCTGAACACTGTCTTTAGGAATTTACACAATTCATAACTTAAGCAGTACTAAGTAGACTTACGGCCTGTATCACCATTTCCGAATAAAATAGTTGGATAACTATCATCCGAATACGTTATTCGGGGAATAATACAACCCTAGTGTATTTAAACCTTTGAATAACTAACCGCTTGGTTAGTTTTTTCTTATGTTGGTACATAATTTCTTGTTAAGTGCATGCTGTTTCGTAATAATTTCCTTCGTGAGGTTGGCGAAATTAAATCGACGCAAAATTATCCGGAGAGAAAAGACGGGTACTCTGCCGATGTTACATAGTTATGTTGATTTACAAGTCAAAATGAGCACTAAGTTAATTATCAACTCATATTGATGCAGTGCGAACAACTATTTTAGTCTATTACTGCAATATCCAATACAACATGTTAACTACACGATATTTAAAGTGTAGTTTAAAATACACCCACAGAGGAGAGCACTAAATTTTAAATCGAATCGCATGCAATTGCTAAATATAAAATATTTTACAATACATAAATTAAATACCTAAAACTAAATATTTAGTTATTTATAATATTTAAAATAAATGTCGTATAAAGAAACAGTCATCAAGTGTTAGAATGTCCAAGCGGCTAGTTGAGTTAACTCTGCAGCAGGATAAGTAGCTATAGCTGTCCACGCGAAAAGTAGTGTTATGTTTGTCCCTGCCACTAACAGCGACTTCGCCTGGGCCTTACTTACAGTCACAGCAAAGTTGACGTTGTGGGGTAGTTACAGACTGTTAAATGTAAGAGGGTAATCGAACGAAATACGAAGTTAAAGTGGTATTAAGACCGATTTCCCTCGGGCACAACCATGGGTGATGTTTCTCTCATTAACATATTTAATTTTTAAAACCTTCACTTGAAGTTAAGTGGCATTAAGGAATTTTGGCGAGATAATGTTTCTCTGAAATATATACGTATTTGCTGCCCCAATTTTGAGGTTAGTGAGATGATTTGCGGGCTGATGCTGTCGAGAACTTCAGTAGATAGTGGACTGCATAATCCATTTTCATAACTTTTCCGCGATTTCATCCAAATTACACTAATATCATCTGTCTTGCAGTTCTTTTTGTATCAGACTTGCACTTTTGCACAGCCCTTAAAAGGAATTTCAACCCAGAACCTCTCGAACAATAAATCGGAGCCACAAACAACTGCGCAACATATTGTAGAAATTATTCATGAATAGTACTTTTAAAAATGAAATATTAATTTCCTGGGCTCATAGAGGTTGTACAACACCGCGTATCGATAGATCTATAGAATGAAATTCCTACATAATTTATTTCTCATTTGTCGTAATTTCTTTACGGATCGTCCGCCTTTAAAAGTTTACAAACAAATTTTTACATTTAATTAAGTTACCTACTGAAATAAAATAAAAACTTTCATTACTTTTTTAGGTACTTGCGTAAGCATCATTCTGGTGCGAATACCACATAAATATCTCCACTGGCTAGATAAGAATTATTACAAGTTTAGCAAAACTATACATGTGGGCATTTCTCTGAGCTCTTTGGGATAGAGGTATAAAATTTAGAAATAAAATACGTTAATTAAGTTCTTGAATTTACTAGCTCACAAAGCTTACAAAAATACACACATCAGTAATAACTATAACGTCCACAGTACCCTTATTATGCACACAATTACTGTACCACAGAAACGTTTGTTAACTTAGACAACTGAACACAAAAATTTTTACTATTAATTTATTACAGACTACAAATCACAATAAAAGCTCAGTCATATGTCAATTAACAGTCTCTCAAATAGTGACAATGCACAAACTTAACAGTCCGAAGTGGTGATGGCTCACCATGTGCTGCGCAGCACCCCGAGTGCATCGCTGTCTTCACTCTTGAGGTATTCGGTTCGACTCCCGTCGCGCTGCTAGCGTCGTCGCCTGGCAGGCACATTGTGACAAAACTTAATAATTAGTGTTTTATTTATATGGTTGCTGTTACAAAGCTATTATTATTAAGTGGGGGGGGGGGAGGTTTCACTCAAACTGTAGTTACGCTGTGGGTTTATTTAGATGTTAATTAAGGTTAAATGATTTTAAGACAGTTATGGTTAAACGGGTATTTACTGCACTAAAACGCAAGGTACTCTTAATAAAAAAAGACGGTTACAATGTATTATATTAACTTAGGATGGGACGCAATACTACTGATAGCTAACATATTGTCACGACGCTAATTTTCGGGCTTTTGTTTTTTTGGTTTTTTCTTCTCATCCATACTCGAAATAGGTGATAAAGTTATTTTGGCTTGTAATTTTAAAGAGTATTCAGTTCTTGGGAAGTCATTGCTTTGAATTTAGGATTGTGGAAATCTAGAGTGTTCTCAGACAGTCTCTCAGGTAGAGTTTTTGTTGTTCACTGTTCCTGGTAGCCTGCAGAGTTTATTGCCACTGCAGTGCTAGTGGATTCCATTGCGGACAGTGTCCCGGTAGTGTGTGTAGGCCGATGGCCTTGTGTTAGGTTGTAGGTAGGTGGGGGGTGTGGTGATGGACGTTTCGGTGTCGCCGGGCGGTCGTGTGCTGGGGTCCTTCTGGTACCTTCGGCGTGCGGCGGCATTCCGGGGGCACTGGATGCCTCTGTCAACACTCCCCCGCTCCCCTGTCCCACTTTACCAGCTGTTGGTAGGGCCGGCGCACGGGCTAGAAGTGCACTACTGCACATTTCTGTCGTTCTGCTCTCGGACAGTCTCCCCGCCCGTGACGTCAAACGTCGCTGACGAGTGCATGCCCTGTGGGACAGAGAGGGTAGATGTTGCGCCGATCTGGAATGGTCGCTGCTGACCATTCCAGGGAGGTAAATTATGGAAGGTTCTCGACGGCGCAACCAGTAGTTATAAATACCTGCCGGTCGTGTTTTGGTGCTTTTTTTGATGGCGCTCTTTTCTCGCTCTTTTGATTTCTCTTTTTTTGGACGCATATTTGGACTTTTCTTTGGACTTAGGAGACATGGCGATGCCCCGATGGGCGAGGCGTAAGCCTAAGGGCTCAGGCTGCGAGATGGCAGGAGTTTGAGGAAAGTTTAGTTAGTTTTTTTATTATTACTATTAATTCTAGTTTCGGTTAGTCGTTTATTTTACTATCGGATAAGAAGACTTTGTAGCCCTGAGATGGATGAGACTTCGCTGGACAGGAACATCAAAATGATAAGTATTCTTTCATGTTATTATTTTATTATTAAATTATTATTATTTCCCCTGTAGATTTCATGTTCGGTTTTTATTATAATAGTCGTGGATACGTTGACGCGTGTATTTGTTGTTGGCCAGTACAATTGCCTTTTATTAATTGTTTTCAAAGTAATGTAATGACCTCGGGATTGTTTATAATGCCAGAAACCACTTTATTGTGTAGTATAATTTCTTAATGTAATACCTGGTCACAGTTCATCACATTTAAATAACAAATCTTTTTCCAAATTGTACAATTTTATTTTCATTAATGTAATATTTATTTTTGTATAACTTTTTATTTTAATATTTTGTAATAAACTCCAATTATTTGAATTCACTTTTTTATTTCAAGTATTCGAACTGTAGTCCCTTTTATCATTAATTGATAGCCCCTAATTGCAGAACGTGTACCTTGATTTAAATATTTTATTAATAGATGATTATGGGTGACAAGCACATGCGCGATACAAGATAGGAGATGCGACCCGTACTGGGACGTTAGTCTATGTTTCGATCTTCTGTACCCCTCGCAATAGATAGTTTGCCAAGCGGAGTTATTATTTTTATTTCAGTTAGTTTGTTGTGCTCTACCATACATTAATACTTTATGGTTGTAGCTAGGCTACAAGGTGGAAATTCTGTCTTTAAAGTGCTTGTTTGTTTTCATTTTACTTGAGGAGCTACGTACCGTATGTATACCCCCCAGAGATGTTTTAATAATTATAGAATTTATTTTATCTTTATTGCTTATCGTTATGGTTCAGTCAAATGCTTGTTTTATTTACTTGTGATGTTTATTTGCTTTCCACCTCGTAGACTTGCATAGCTTAATAATTCAGATATACTGTCACCCCCCAGTTTACATCTCATTTTACAGTCAACACGTTATCTACAAAACAAACGAGGTATAACATAACTACCATCAACACGACACTCCACATATGTTTAACTGTTTCACCACTATTATTTTTTACATTATTTATTTTCTATGACCCAATCTCTTGGCAAATTTATGGTGGGCGTCGCCGGGCATGACTCTCGTCGGTGACTTCCACCATGACACATTTTTGGTGGAGGCGCCGGGTATGACTTTCGTCGGTGACTTCCACCCGTGAGACATTATGGTGGGAGTCGCCGGGCATGACACTCGTCAGTGACATCCACCCTGACAATATGATATTAAGTTGAGGGTTGCTGCCACATAATTGTATCAGGCGACCTTACCGAACGCTGGATTGATGAGGCAGACGGCATCGACGGACGAGCACGCACACCGGGACTCGACCCTCGAGCCCCGAGCCCCGGAGGAGAGCTGGACTGCTGTACATATGACGAGTGCTGGTGGACGACAGACCTGGTTTACTTGGTAAAAATACGTTTTATCGGCGTGCTTGTCCTCATTATTGTGCAACTACGAGGGGGTGAGGTGAGTTGCTGTCTTCCGTGGTTTCCTAACACTGGCCTAATTGCAGCTCGAACCTCTCTCGCTGTCCAACTAACCAGGCAATATCATAACAACATGTATAGTGCTATCGCTTCTACGCCCTCAGTCGTAAAAGCTTCCGCAGTGTTCCGCCGTAATGTTTTTACTGTTTGATGTGAGGCGAGAGTGTTTTACGGCTTTCAACAAGTGTCGCCTGTTTTGTTAAAGTAATCGATTCCCTTTTAATAAATTATGCCTAAGGGCACAATGAACTATCGGTATTGTAATAGAAACATTACATTTTACAATTAGGTGCGCCTTAGTGGACAAAATTGGTACTAGGAGTAATCTCGTCTAAATGATATTGTGAGAGATACTTATTACCTTAAAATTTTAATTCCTTTAATTATTTCTTAGTTACGTTTTAATTCTTCGAATACAATGTGCGAAATGAAAGGTAATGTAACTAGCTACGTCTCTATTAAAATATTTTCAAATATTTTTTCCCGAACTTGGAGTCAGGAAGAAATTAAGAAAATGCAGCATGATTAATGACATGCGCAACCCATCATCCATGCTCGAGCGAGGGATTGAACCATGGCCGTCTTTAGTAGAAGGCCGTAGTCTTGATTGTGGTAACACTGCATTGGGGTCCTGCTGCTTGTCATTTCTTGACTGCCCTAGTCTGTGCAATGTGTCAAGATGCAGCTTTAGTGGCGTGTACACGTCTACACAGACTAGAGCTACTAATGAGCGAACGGAAGTAGGCCTCTGATGCAGCGTTGCCATATTCAAGACTCCGACCTTCTACTGAAGACGGCCATAATCGAACCCAAGACCTCTCGCACTGTATACTGTTGGACTTAAAGCGATGGCCCTGTCATTTTATTGATCCCGTCACTGTAGCAAACTGTAATGTATTTGTAAAACTCGGATTCGAACTAATTGGCGCCTATTTCAGGACTCATGAGTAGAGATGTTGGTTTATCGCGGAAAAACAAGACTGTTTGCTGGGTTTCAACACATGTTCAGCTTACCAGAAGATTATTGGCATTAGCTTGTACTTGAAGATATCAATCTATTTGACTGAGCCAGTAAGAATCCTGATATTGTGATATTTGAAGCCAATTATTGGTCTACAGATAGCTATGTTGTGTCAGAAGTATATCATCTCTACATATATGTTGCCGGAAACTATGGAGTTTTCAAGGGTATGTTGGCACAAAACATTTTCGTGATATACCATAATCACTAGAGGTACGTCAATTTCGCGGATTCATCTGGCAGCAGCCTAGACTTGTCAGTCCTATACACCCACTGGCCACAATTGATTACGCTTATAACCGTACAAGCAAGTAGCAAGCGATAACACTTCGCATTATTTCCTTATTTACTACTGGCTTGCAGTAGTCAAACGCGTTTCGTAACAGCCGCCAGCATGTCACAGACATGACAATGAAGTATATATAATTAGCGTTCAACCTGATCTTGAATGTATGTGCGAAATTTACGTACCTCTAAAGATCACTAGTCATGAGAAACAACAGTCTGGGAAAGCCGATTTTAACCAAGTTTGGGTTTTTTGAAGTAATGCACTCAATGTACGTGGTGTCTTAAAAGGCACATTCTTAAGTTGTTTGAAGCAAAGAATAACGTGTAATACAGAAGTGAAATAGTCGGTACGGCGTCAAACTCAGACTCACACGCCAGCAGAATGGCTTCGCTGGCCAGCAACATGGCGGAAACGTCAACCGCCAATCAGCGTAAGGCGGCCACTCTGCTACCCGGCAGCCAGGCCAATAGGAAACCTGTCGTAACATACAGGAGCCAAACATACACGGGGCTGGTATCAACAACCTCGGTCAGCCAATAAGCGACATAGTTCGCTTGTATCAAACGAGTCACCACGTCATTTCACATCTGTATTACTAGTTTGTCTGTGCCTGAGGTGTGGTTTATATTATTTTTAGATAAATTCGTGTTTTCTTTTGGGTACACACTGGATTTCAAACAAAATTTAGTTCGTTTCACCTCTGCAATTGACCCTTGACCTACGTATTTGACAGCTACTGATAGGCTCTTGAGCCAACAGTAAAGAAGAAACTAAATGCGGAACAACATGTAGAGCCAAGAACTTTTCGGAATGCACATCTGTAGTTATGATTCATAATCACAGACGCGATATCTTAACTCTCACTTGTCTCGGGTTTCTATTTTTGATATTTGTGTTAAAAAGTAACGTCTATTTTTTCTAATCCTTCGCTGCATTTTTTTGGTATTTTCAGTATTTTTGTAATTTATTTACTCTGTTTTGCACACTTCTCATTAATTTTTTTATAATCATTAATATGTTAATAGTGCTGGTCGCAATGTGACGTCAGTTTTAATGTATATATTTACATTAAAATCTAAAATAATTAATTTTCATAATATATGCACATTTAAAAGTAATCATAGTGTTTAGTTTGTAAAACACGTACTTTTGTAAAACGGCCTATGCGTGGTGTATAAATAATTAATAAATAAATTTATAAATAAATGCGAAGAATAACTGCGCACGTGCACATAAGTTATTCAAACCAAATGGTGCAAAAATATCAATGGCGTGTGGTTTTAAAAAACTTTATTATTAGAGACGCGATTTTATGGCGAAAAGATTTTTGCACTATTTGGTTTGAATATCTTATGTGCACGTCTGCAGTTATTCTTCGTGGTCAGAGATGGGATGTTTTAACTCTCCCCTTTCTTGGGGTTTCTACTGGCAAATAAATCACAGCAGTATGACGTCACAATATCCTTATTCAGATTGGCGCAGTCAAACGAGAAACGTGTCCGAACAAAGACAAGACGCTAATAACTAGAGACATGCAAAATTCGCGTTATTTTCTGACGGCTGACTAGACTCCAAGTGACTATAGGCTCGTTCGACGTCACTCGCTGGCCGATATTGTTGTGACTTGCCACGGAGAATGCTTACACGGTAGATAGGCCAATCTCTGTAAAGACGTAACACACGTAAATTACAACATATGAAAGTTCGTGGACAATAGAATAGCAGTTATGCTCTGTTAAGTATATGAAAGTGAAGTTTAGTCTGATACCAAATGATAACACGATGTCTCTACTAATAACCATGAAGCAAAGCTGCCAATGTGCACACAGACCATTGAAACAAAGTGGGGTACAAATATTTTCGAGTACAGTCAAATGTACGACTTTTCCGCACAAGGAAATGTTGCCAATACCGCTGGAGCAGAATTGCTTATGTGCATGTAAGGCACTGAAACCAACTGAGGCGAGAATTTCGTTGCCCTAGGAACCTCACGTGGTATCACTATGTTAGCAAGCAGCCGATAAGCGGATGGTGTCTTGCTTGGTAGCATACATATTCTTGGAGGCTAGCCTACAGGTCAATGAACCCGCGAATTGTTCCCGTCTTTATAGACAAGCGTTGTGTACGCTGGTTTACTAGTCTTTGAGAAACTAAACATAACTCCGAACACGCTCTGTGCAACTCGAACGCCACGCTAGGCGGCCTCCTTATGTCATTGGACGACGATAACTTGAGCCGGTTCTAATAATTACAGACGAATAACAACTGACATAGCCTTCTTTAGTAGAAGGCCGCGCGGCCTTAGCTCTGGCAACCCTGCCAGGAAGAGTCATTTTAACACTTCTTTTGTCTCACCAACGGCTGTGGCTTCCCCTGATTCGCCGATATGTACGGCACAATAACGAATCAGGCAAAGCCATTGCCTACGGAGAGCTAACATAAGTGTTAAAATGACCCTTCCTGGCAGGGTTGCCAGATATAAGGCCGCGGCCTTCTACTAAAGACGGCTATGCAACTGATCAATATCGGCGTACTAGAATTCTCAATGGCCCGATACGTCAGATACCTAGATACTCCTTTGAAACCTAGCAAGCAGCTTCTTTACCAGTGATAAGTATGCCTGCGTAGAATATTTCCGTATGAAAATATTTATTTCCCGACACTGGGGCACATTTGAAAGCGTAGGAGGCCAACCTTCTAAAGGCCATTTTTGGAATAATAGAAATTATATATTTAATTTAGCTTACACGTTCTCTGTAATGTTTTATGCTTGGGCAAGGCAGGGGGAATAGTTTCTTACATTGTATAAGGTTGGCATTGCTTTGCTTATACTGTATCTGTGACCATTCGTAAAAAAAATAATGACTTTCTTTCACCGGACAGTTACCAGTAAAACACTGATTAAGGTAATGAAGGTGTCACACTTAATAACACTTAAGAAGGAAATATCTCCACCATGTCAGACAGGTAATTTTAATAAATCCAAGTATAAGGAACTTACAACAGCGAAAACTAAAAAATTCTAAGATGGAAGGTACTGATGCCCATTAGGGAATTGGTGAATGTAAAATAGCAGTTACGTTCCCAGACAACAAATCTGGTAGCTGCAACTTCGTTCGTGAGGCATTTATGAGGATTTTAGAAGTTCACACACATTTCCAGACCGACTGCTACAGAACATGTGTTTAGGGACCATGGTTTTTCGCGAAAAGAATTTTGCCCCACTTTTTTGTTTGAGTGCCTAATGTGCACATCTGCAATTCTGCTTCATGATTATTGGCAGCGTGTCTATATGAAGAGCCGTATATCGTTTGTCTGAGCCAATTACAATAAAGTATTTGCAACACCTCACGGCTGCGATTTGCCGGTAGAATCACAAGGCTAGAGAGAGTTAAAATATCGAATCACTGACAACGAAGCAGAACTGCAGATGTGCACGTAAGACACAGAAACAAAGTGGGACAAAATTTTTTTCACGAAACACCAGGGTCCCTACATGTGTTTATGTCGTGTCATCATCAGTGAAGAATAGAGTGAAAATACAAGTATTATCTAATGACTTGAGATACCTGCATTGCACTGGTTAGACCTATCACTATGCTGCCTACAGTGAGACAAAATTTCGAATAGAATTTTTTAAATTTTATGACAGAATTATTTTATAGTTATCTAACAACATCCACGGGTAATCGGCTTAAATTTGATTCCATGTACCTCAAGACATTACTAGGATCCAGCTCCTTAATTACCACAAGAAATAAGCATGTGAATTTTGATTATTTTCTATTTGTAGTTGCCGTGACAATTTTATGTGTGTTACTATACAGCTTACATTGTTCTAAAAGAAAAGTAAAATACACGTTATCAAACTTAAAATATTTTGGTGTTATGCAGTAAGGACCTTATCAACAAATTGTGCATATTTCTCAAAAAAAATATTAAACGTCCTTGAAATTGCTTTTTATCCAATAAAACTACATACTATTTCACTATACAGTTTATATTTAATTATTTTGTAACACATAACATAGGCAATATCGAACTTATGTCTAAAGAAATTAATAGAAAACAGACTTGAATGTTGATAGCGCCCTTACTGCATAACACCATCTATATGTTGATAAATTTAATATGTTTTGTACCACAATTTAAAAAAAAAAATAATATTTATAACATGCCCAAATTTGCTTGAAGCGAGTTGATATATTTTAATGATATCTTTCAGATTGTGCGTTGCTTCAGTCTGGGTCTTAGGAATGCTTAGCTATTGTGTAGCAAAAAATTGAAATTAATTTTTAGTATCTGCTTTTCAAGAGGATTTTTCTGTGGATAATCAGATGACAGTTGGGCGCCTTGCGTCTACCTATAAAGGCTTCGTGTCAAGTTGTGAGCTACCGGAAATCAACCTTACGGCCCGCGTGCCTCCAGTCGCACTAGTTGTATTCAAAAAGCACGTAAATTACATATGCCCTGGTATAATATTGTTTCACACGTCGGAAGATAAAGGACGTGTACAGATGCCAGTATGTTGGCATACTTTCTTTTATTTTCCGTAAGAATACTAGGCGTCAAAGCCTAAAACTGCCGTGTCTAGCTAGACATTTTATAAGAGGAAAATTTAGTCACATGTCATGTCTAAAATAAGAAAAAAAATAACTGGTACAAATATAAAAATAAAAACATGGTGGTCAAAATTGTGGTATTCGCGCCCTTAACCAGTTAGGTCAAAAATATAATATATTGTAACGACTGTCCCAAACGTGAAATATTTTAGTGTTGGTATGCTTGAAGCTGGATGACTTCTTGTAACCAGTAATCATTGTTTTGGCTGTTAGGTATAATTAGTAACAACCAACCATAAAACAGAGGTGTAAGACTGTCCACGGATCTATAGATTCATCGATAAGGCGTTGGCTACATCGGGCACTGGCAACTGATAGTGTACAGTGATGGTCACGAGCTTTCTTCTCGTACAATAGGCCTACGTCCATGATTTTTGACACGATGACTGAACGTGCTAACGTAGATCATGGCCAATTCCACTCTTGATTCTTCCTTGTGTAAAGCTGTGTATAAGTGTGTGTAATGCCCGAAATGTAAAATAACTTAAATGTACTTTGTTCAAGAATGAAGGAGAGTTTTGGTCAGCGCTTAACATCGAGGTCTTCAGCGCTGGCGAGGGATGAAATGAGGTGAGTATGGAGCAGCAACGGAATGAAAGGGTGGAGGAAACGAGAGATCCCCGAGAAAACCCACCGGCCAGCGACATTGTCAGGCACGATTCCCACATGCGAAATTCCTGGGACCGACCCCGCCGGGAATCGAACCCTGATCGCCTTGGTGGGAGGCGAGAGGTCTGACCATTCGGCCAAAACGGTATTTTGTTCATGTTTTGTTCATGTTTACACAGTGGCTACCTTAAATTTTCTTATTCACATGAAATAATATGCAAAAACATCATTAACCAGAGTTTCATCTAGCATGGTGTTCATGTAGTACCTAGTACAACGACTTGAGTTTTGTGTACAGTAGGTCTGTAAATACCATACTCAGTTTTTAATATATTGGAGCCCTTTACTTTTTTTCATTGCATGAGAAAATTACGACTATTTCCAAAATTTCTTTAGACTTGGTAAAAATTTAGTAGTATGTGAGATGACGTGAATGTAATGTTGCTTCTGGTTATCTTTAGCAATGTACATCTCCCAGTGTCACATATTTCTCTACATGAATTCATAATTTGTAATACTTTTGACAGATAAAATGCAAATTTAATATTTATAAGCTTCATTATGGAAACCTTTATTTAACTTATCTTTATCGTTGTAGCCTCACCATGAAATAAAGACAATGCGAGAATTAATTGAGATATGATGTGTTTGTAGAAGTATGTCACATATTTTAAATTTTAGTGCTAATTTGCGGCCAAGTTGTGAGAGTATACTTATCAGTTATGCTGGAATCTGTACTATCGACCGCTGAAATGTTCGCTGGCCGGCTAAATTGAACTTTTGTACGCCTAACGTCTTTTCAAAATCCCGCCCGCTAAGTTGACAACACTGCCGTTGTGAAACCGGCTTTTTTAAAATTTATCCTTGGATGGGCTATGCGCGCGCTAGACTGCGTGTAATGCGCGCGCGGGTTCGTGCGTACGAGTGTGTGTGCGCGCGCATGCGCGGCGCGGGAAGGTCGCGCGGCGACAAGCAGTCTGAGATCACGAGGCTTGGAAGGGGAAAGGAGGGGAAGTCACTGAAGTGGGAATTAAGGGGAAGGAGGGGAAGTAGGCCGCCTCGGGCAGAGCCGCTCCTCTCTCTCTCCCTCTCAGATGGTACAGCGGGTGCCCAGATGAGAGTAAATGTAGGAAGGGGGAGGGAGGGTTTGTGCTCGCAGCTCAACATCAGGAGAATGTTGTATGGAATAAAAAAAAGACAGAGAAAGGAAATAAAAAAGCAAAGAGGCTACAAGACAGCCGAACCAGTCGAGTTGACATAAAATATATTGAGAAACGTGATTTGAAGAAGTTATAAGGCTTTGCCGCGAGGTACAGTCGGGGCACGGAACACGATAGACCACCAAGGTGGAGGTTCCCCCCCCCCCTTATTTTTCCATTACCGCTGACGTTCAAAGAAAATATTCCCGGTTGCCATGATCCATCACTTCTTCTCCCTTTTACGATAATCATTAATTTTTAAACCTAAACGAGAGCAAATAACGAAAACAATTTTCACAGTTTGGTTACTAACCGTGTATACTACTTTCAGTACTTTTTTCGAAACAAAATACACAATGGTTTCAGCTAATCGTGGAATTAATGAAAATTATCATTAATGAACGTATTAGCTAAATCTACATACTTTTGTCAAGAAAAAATTAGACATCATAAAAACAATTCTTAACGAACTGTGCAACAGTTTTTATCATCTTCTCACGTTTAGGAATTAAAAAATATAAAATAAAATCGTGAAACCAGTAGGCCATGTTGATTTATGGTCTTAGCTTACGAACGCCTTTTAGTGAGCATTTAACTTAAAGTTGTTCCAATAGACAAGATGTCTCCTAATTTTTTCGTGCGTTGTCTTTATTTTAAGTTGTATACTCCATTTCATATAAGTTTGGATAAATCTGACAGCAACTTATGGAGAATAATTTGTAATATTTTGTTATTTGTGTCACTACAAAAGACAAACTTTGCAGTACAAATGCTGAAATAAACATTTCTTGTTCATTTTGAAGCTAAAAAAGTCTTGCATTGTGCAAAAAATTACAAAATACTGAAAATTATTGCAAATAAGTTGCTGTCATATGTATCTAAACGTATATGAAACAGTGTATTAAATGAATAAAAAGTAAAAAAAAATTGTTTGACTTTTGTGGACATTACCTTAATTGAAAGTAACTGTCGATTAATTTCTTAATTTATGTTTTCTGGACTTCGGAATGGTACAAACATATTTGTCTGGAATTGGTTATGTGGTTATATATTATCCTTTATGTTATGTAGGCTAACTTTGGATACACACAATAATATTTTTTTATTTTTATATGTTTTGTTTCGTATGCCGTGACATATAATTTCAGTGCAAATGACTTCATTTGACTAAGTCCTTTTGGTTTATGTTGGGTGTGTGCTCACGTAACATGCAAATTTCGACTTTTGACATGGCGTCATGTTTAATTTATGTATGATAAAATTTATTCCATAAGATTATATTGTAGTCAGTAGCAACGTATACAAAACTAACATTAAACCAAAAACAAACCAAGAAAGGGAAAAGGAAAAAAATGTTTTAAAATTACAGGAAAGTATTTCAGCAAATTTAACATCTCTCATTATCTGTGAATGATTCAAATTTCCTTTGTTCATCAAATTTTGTTAATTTTTTCCTCTTGTTAACTTCGGTATTTAACATGTAAGTTTTTATGTATAAAATTGTATGTTCTTATCACTGAGTCATATAATTATATTTAGACGAACATTTAAGTGGCAAAATGTTGCACACGACGACTTTTACTTGAAAAGTGTGGCAACACTGCGTAGAGAAAGTCTCATCTTGCTATCCCCGTCCAGATTTTTTTATGTGTGTTACGTCACATAAACGTAGACTTATGTTTGGACTGCTCGTGATTTTAACCTGCACCCATAGTGTGCAAGTCAGAACATTAGTAGTAAGATAAGTAAGATATGTGTGGAGCGCAAGAAGGGACTACGTACAGCGCTGTTGTCACATTGAGGATATAAAATCATACCATGCAACATTTTGCCACTTACATTTTCGTCTAGCCCAGGATTCACGTGGTGTGCTTATTATAAGTTTGCCTTCTGTTGGACATCCTGTATATATATATATATATATATATATATATATATATATATATATATATATATATATATTTATGCACGTAAGCACGTAATAGCAATTCGAGGTATAAAAGTGCACAACTTTATTGGTTAGCCAACGGTAGTAGGCCTAATGTATGTGTTTTCTGAGCACGATAAAAATGAAGAAGTGTGACGTAGGTTAATATGAAGATGGTCCGCAATGAAAGGACTCTAGAAACTGCAGCCTCCAACGAGATCCCGCGAGCTGCCGCATCGTCACACACAGACTAGATAGTAACACAGAGGCGAAATGATGTAGCGGCTCATTCGATACGGGCGAACTTCGCCGCTTATTGGCTGCCCGAGGCTGTTGATACCAGCTCCTGCATGTTACGGCAGGTTTTCTGTTGGCCTGGCTGCCAGATAGCGAGACAACCGCCAAATGCTGATTGGAGGTAGGATTTTCCGCCATGTTGCTGGCCAGGGAAGCCATTTTGCTGGCGTGTGTGACTGAGTTCGCTGTCCTACCGGTAGGGCCACGAACTTTTTATCGAAAAGAATGTTGGCCCAATTTGTTCAAGTGCCTTCCACATCTTCACCTCTGTTTCATAGTTATTGGCAGCGTGTAGTTGGAAGGTGACGTCTCTCATCAGACTGCACCAATCAGTACAACGTTACTATGACACCGTACTCCTGTGATTTGCCGGTAGAACCCTACGACACGCAAGAGTTAAAAAATCCCATCACTGACTATAAAGCAGAATTGCTGAAGCAAACCGAGGCAAAATTCTTTTCGCGAAAAATTCGTGACCCTACCTACCGGTCATTTCACTTCTGTAGTCCTTATTATTCTGTGAGATCCTGGGAGTGACCCGGACCGAGCATCGAACCGGGATAGCCTTGGCTAACCCCCGGACTGTCAGCTCGGCCCACTTGACTCGCTGGTAGACGTCGCATAGTTACAGGCACTGTGGAAAATCACATGAAAACATCCCTGTGTAATTGCCTCCAGTGCTGTACATAGCACTGAGAGATTATGCTACATATCGGCTATAGTTTATTTGAAGCACTGTTTCTTTCTTCAAGAGAGACAGTCAGAAATTCACAGAATTTACATAAAACGTGTGTGACTTATCACTAGGGACCCCTGTTTTTCGCGACAAGAATTTTGCCTCACTTTGTTTCGGTGTCTTACGTGCACATCTGCTGTTCAGTTTCGTGGTCAGTGATTGGTTATTTTAATTCTTACGAGCCTTGGACATTCTACCGGCAAATCACAGACGTGTGGTGTTGCAGAAACGTTATTGTAATTGGCTCAGTCAAATGGTATGCATAGGCACGCTACCAATAACCATGAAGTAGAATTGCAGATGTGCACGTAAGTCACTGGGGCAAAATTATTTTCGCGATAAACAGGGGTCCCTACATATCACAAACCTGTTCACATGTGTCACAAATTGCATTATCCAATAATAAAAATGTAAAGACACTAAGTTGATTGGCGATTATGGTGATTTGAATATTTTCGCAATTTGGCAACATCTTTACCCATAACTTAAAGCTAATATACTTTTGTTAACCTATATCTATCCGGAATTATATTAAATAAATAGTCTTACAAACTGTTTAACCATATTGTTATAAAACGTGAAAAAAAAATTTATAAAATAAATTCCTTAGTTAGTAGTAATTAGAGATGGTGGTTTATCGCGGAAATACTTGACTCTTTGCTGGGTTTCAACGTAAGTTTAGCTTACCAGAATACTACTGACTTTCGCTTGTTCGTAGAGCTGTTGTCCTATTTGACTGAGCCAATAAGAATCCCACGATTGTAACAGAATACTACTGACTTTCGCTTGTTCGTAGAGCTGTTGTCCTATTTGACTGAGCCAATAAGAATCCCACGATTGTAACATTTAATTCCTGTTATTGGTCCGCAGACAGATACGTTGTGTCAGACGTATATCATCCAATCGTACACATCACAAGAAACTACAATGTTTTCAAGGGTTTGTTGGAACAAAAACTTTTCGTTATATAACATCATTTCTAGTAATACTCATTCACTGACATGAAAATTCAAAATTTTTATTAATTAAATCACATGTTGTCAGATTAACGTATCGCATTCATAATGCATCAGCACATACTTAAACTTAACAGCACGAACTAGGAAAAGAGTCGGTCATGGCCTTTGTTAAGGAATCATCGTCAGCATTCTCCTGGAGTGATTTCGGGAAACAATGGAAAACCGAAATCATGATGGCCTGGACCGGGGATCGAACCCGGGTCTTCCTGAATGCGAGTTCAGCGTGTTACAGTTTGCGCCACTTGGCTCGGTGGGCTGTCGTTAGAAGCTTATGCTATTATATAGTCGCCCTTATCATTCATCTGCTCTTCTGTCATCGCTGCGGTAAAATAACCACGCAATCTCAAGTCTGGAAGGCGAACGACTGTTCGTAGTTGACGCACACGTGTAAAAATATCTTCTTTCGTAACGCACTGTCGTCACACACACGGTATATGAAGTCAGCGTTATGTATCGACGCTGTCTGAAGACTAAGTCTGAATGACTAATTTATAATTTTTTCTTTACAGTTTTCCTAAAAAAAAAAATATCTGGTTCTCGAAATAATTATTATCATACGACAAATGATCTCTGTAATATTAATAAAATGTTCCGTTTGTTAACAAAAAATATTGTATATAGGCTGTCGCAAGAAAGTCTCACATTGTGCGACCGAAACTTTGTTATCGTAGACTTTGACGATGTGGGGTAAATTATTCCGGTCAAAATAATTTTGATTTTTACATAATTTAGTACATAAAGTTTTAAAAGTATCTAAGAATAAATTTCAAGTACTGAGTTCTCAATGTCTACTAATTTACCAAAAGACCCCAGAACTTACATTTTCAATGGTCAAAGTAACCCCCGTTTTACTGTACTAAGAAATATTACGTATGAAATAAATTAACTACAGTTTTTGTGAAATGTATTTTATAACATTACATTTTAGCTAGTGAGAATTAATATAAAATATGGGTAACGTTTCTCATAAGTAAATATTACAAGTTCGCGTTACGATCTTCCATCAAACTAAACTCCGCGTTACTATGTGTTATCTGACTTCTGTTGTTAGTCAATTGTTTGTGTGGCACGACTGACAAGGACTGTTACAACAAATGAAATAAGGTCAATTGTAACTTGTAAGTAGTTATCTTTCATGTGTACGGGATGTTCTTCAATGAAAGCTGGGGTCAGCCTGGGTTCAGGTAGAACCATAATATAAGTCTGCTTTATTGCAACGTTCTCTGCGCAGAAATAGAACAACGGAAAGAGTTAAATAACGTAAAAATAAAATTTCTTTACTACATTGTTATGACACCGAAGTCCTACCTCTTTATTATTTTGTTACTTAAGGACGCGATGCAGCATTTCCACTGATTTTACGACAGTTATTTTAACACTCATAGAGAGCAGATATTGGAAAACCGTTGTACAGTTTTTATTAAAAGCCATAAATTAACTAATGAGCCAAGTGAGTGAGTTAGAGATTTGGGTCAGCGCTTAACATCCAGGTCTTCAGCGCTGGTGAAGGGTGATATGAGGTGAGAATGGAGCAGCACCAGAATGAAAGTAAGGGAAACGAGTAATCCCCGAGAAAACCCGCCGACCAGTGACATCATCCGACACGATTCCCACATGCGAAAATCCGGAGACCGATCTGACCAGGAATCGAACCTTGATCACCTTGGTGGGAGGCGAATGGTCTGACCATTCGGCCACCGCGGCCCCACTTATTAGCCAAATCTACATAATTTTTCGTGTAGCCATATTTACTAAGAAAAAGTTATATTTGAAAAAAAAAATTTAATCTCATTACCGTGTCGCATGTATACATTATTTTTTTAGTTAATTTACTTACTTCGCTCCCAAAAATTAAGTGTTACAGAAAAGAGCTGCTGCAAAATTATAAGGAATTGTTTATAAATTCACATAAATGTTTCTGTGTACGTGTATGAGCAAACTAATGCTTGTAAGTTACGAAAATTATATTTAATATTATTTGGTTAATAAGTACTGTACGGCAGTGCGTGACTACAGTAAACGTAAAAACAAGTTTGACGTGTTTTGGTTTCACAAAAGAGGTTAAAAAACAGCAATTCATTGTGACATTGCGTACTGTACAGTTATTTCAACATTTTACATATTTAATACAACTTAAAAATTGTATTTCTTTAAGCTTGCTTTATTGTCACATATCAAGGTGGAAGAGTGCAGGAGAGAGATAGAGACAAAGAAACAGAAAGTAAAATAAAAAATAGATGGAAGATTCTAGCGTGTGTTATGCGCCTTGTATTGACCTAAGCGGTTTTCACGACAGCGTGACGAGTCGCTTAGCAACGAGCGTCACCCAATCAGAAGGTTAATGCTAGCGAGGAGCGTCGACTACATTGCACGAGCGGCTGACATTAAATATGACCCTCATCGCTGGCGACGAATACAAAGAAGAAGATAAGTTGTTTACATTGTATCACCTATGCAACCATTTTTTCTGGTTAGAACTAAGTTAAAAATACATTTCGTACTAGTAAAATTATATTAAAATACCGACCTCTGTGTAAATTAACATAGTATGCTGTGCACGTTTCTTGAAAAGTAGGGGCCGCAGTGGCCGAGGGGTCAGACCTCTCGCCTACCACCAAGGCGATTCGGGTTCGATTCCCGGCGGGGTCAGTCCCCGGATTTTCGCATGTGGGAATCGTGCCGGACGATGCCGTTGGACGGTGGGTTATCTCGGGGATCTCCCGTTTCTCCCGCCCTTTCATTCCGGCGCTGCTCCATACTCACATCACGTCATCCCTCACCAGTGCTAAAGACCTCAATTTTAGGTGCAGACCAAAATCTCTTCCCTCATTCATTCGTTCTTGACTAGTAACAAACGTGTTTTGTGTTTATCTTACTTCATTGTTCGGTAGAAAACGTAACCTCTTCTTTCTGTTCGATCTTTATGAGAGCATAAACAGACTATCATTTATACATTTTCCGTTCAGATGTCTTCAAAAATCTTTTACTATTACTAAGTTACTTGCCTAGGTTAAAGATGGCAGCACAAGTTCGTGTCGCCAGCGGCCGGCTATGTCATCGCTCCATTGTGCAACAAGTGGCAGGAACTCGTCGCTGGCGGCAAGCGGTATCGCGCCGCTGTATTGTGGAAACCGCAATGGCCGTTCGACGTCTGTGAAGACCAGACATTATAGCAGCGCGCATATTTTTCTTCTAAAGAAGGTTCGGGATAAAGTGAAAACTTTTGATATACTAGTAACTATTTTCTTTTGAGATTAATTACACTTTCCTGCCACTTTTTAGTATAAATAAAGCTGCGTAATTAACACTAAAAGAATACAAATTTCAACACTCAAAGAGTCAATATCTAATACGACGGAATATATTATTTTGATCATACAGGATGTCCAGAAATAAAAGCAAGACTGGGATAAATTGAAGACGAAGATGTTAGTGGTAACATGTTGTAGTTGACATTTTGAATGCACAGTGTGGCAACATAGCACCGTACTTAGTTCCCCCTTGCGCTAACCAGGTTAAAATCCTGAGCAGTTCGAACAAGATTCTTAGGGACCCTGGTTTTCCTCGAAAAGAATTTTTCCTCACTTTGTTTCAGTGCCTTACGTGCACGTCTGCAGTTCTGCTTTCGTGGTCAGTGATTGGATATGTTAACTGTCGCGAGCCTTGGGATTCTACCGGCAAATCACAGACGTGTGGCGTTGCAGGAAAATTTTTGTAATTGGCTCAGTCAAATGAGGTTCGGCTCTTCACACAGACACGCTGCCAGTAATCATGTAGCAGAATTGCAGATGTGCACGTAAGGTACTGAAACAAACTGGGGCAAAATTCTTTTCGCGAAAAAACAGGGTCCCTAAATTGATTCTACGTTCACTTGACGTAACACATTTTAAATAATGCCCGGTCGTGGAACGCAAGACGGGACTAACTGTAGTTAGATGATGGTATGTCGTGAAAATATTTTGTGCCAAATAACCTAGAAAGCTCTGTAGTTTCTTGCAACTTATACAGTATTATTGGGTTGTGGTTGACACAATGTAGCTGTCTGCTGACCAATAGCAGGCAACAAATATTACAATACCTAGACTATTGTCGTACGTGTCAACAGTGAGATATGTTATTGTATAATCAGAATCTAATGTAACTACTAATGTAAAGATTGGTATGACGGAGGAGAGAGGGAGGGTATTTTGTCCGCCTGTAAGGATAAGGGTCATGACCCCACCAGCAGAAGACTATGTTCACCCCGCACCATGTGTTGCACACGAACCCTACATGAGGGCCGTGTAGTATATATAGGGGTGCACGAGCATAACTTCGCAAGTTTTTCCGGCGATAGCCGGAGTGTCGGGCCTTCTAGGGGAATCGTGGTAAGACATCCCACTGGCCAATTAAGCATGCATCTGTTGAGGGAACACCTGTAACGGTCCCGTGCAGAGGTGGGATATTCTAAACGGTAGTCAACGATACGCTGTTGTCGAGAGTCTGCTCGTGCCACTCCGAACTCGGTATTACAATATGTCTGTGCTACTGTACGGAATTAACTGACTAAGACTGTATAGAGTGAAGTTGTAATAAAGATTGCGTGTAACCAACTTGCCGGTCTCAGTGTGTACCAACACTTGATTGCCGCTTCGAACCCTGACGGCATAAACTTTGCATCCTCTCACATCCCAGCCGCTCGGGATAGGACACTATTATTGGCGAAGTCATGTAACGTAAAACAACTCCACGAACTGGAAAAAACCAGTGAGCTTTTTAAGCTGAACGTACGTTGAAACGCAGCGAACAGTAACGTTTCCCCGCGATAAACCGTCATCTCGTATTAGTGCCATGTTGCCACATTGCGCATGTAAAAGGTCGTTGTACAATATTTTGCCACTTATATTTTCGTCTCCAATTTGGCCCATAATTGACGAGGTGTGCCAACTATGCGTTTGTTTCTGGACATACTGTATTTTTCAAAACAAGATGACCGTCAAAATTGCTAACCACATATACAACTAAAATACTGCTCTGTATGTTAGAGTTGTTTATCCGTCCCGCCTTTTCCTGGATCTTCGTCATGCTTCCACCTCTTGCATTCGTGTTTGTGTCTTTTGTTGCATCTGTTAGATCTTTTCCAGACCATAATCGTGCAAAGACATTAAACAAGCCGTGGATGTGAATTACATAATACATACAATTTTGTATATTTACAATTACTATATGTAGAGATGGTGGTATATCGCGGGAAAACTTGACTGTTTGCTGATTTAAACACACGTTCACCTTACCAGAAGATAGCTGGTTCTCACTTGTACTTGGAGTTGTTGCCCTATTTGACTGAGCCAATAAAAATCCCGATATTATAAATTGTAATATTGTTGGTCTGTGGACAGCTGTGTCAAAAGTATATCACCGAATCACGTATGTTGCAAGAAACTACAGCGTTTTATAGGGTAGACTTATGTTGACACAAAACATTTTCGCGATATACCATAATCTCTATTATAGGGTACAAGTTTAACTCTATCAAACTGTATACAATATATAAATTCGTATTGAATCTTTGTCAGTTTCTAGCTTCATGTTTGCAACGCCTCAATTAATTCATTGTTAGGAAATCTTAAACAGAGCAAAAATAAAAAGAATCAAGGGAAACTGATAAGAAGTGTGCACTTGGACAAAATGTGGCCTTTCTAATATTTATGATAAAATTATTCTTCCGTTTTATAGGTGGGCAATGATAAAGTGACCACATTTTTTAAAGACCTGCTTAATTTATTTTGTCAGTCATTTTGTATATTCTTGCTACACGTAAATAAGTTAGTGAGGCGTAACTGTATTTTATAACTATTTCGTTATAAACATACACCCGACAAAGAGTAAAACATTACAACTTCGTGTCATAAAAGACAGATTTGTAAAAATGCAGGAGATACTCATAGAGCATAGTAGTATAAAATAGTACCTTCTGGTGCAGGAGCCGGAGTGAGGATTTCTACCGAGTGAGGATTAGACCGCCATGTTGTGACGTCACGTCCCCGGCCGCAATGGTGGATGACCTTTAACCTTGACCTCGACCTTGACCTTGAGTGTCAAATTACCAAAATTTTCCAAAATTTCGAAAATTTCAAAAAAATTTCAAAAATTCAAAATGTTCCAAAAAATTTCAAAATTTCAAAAAATTTCGAAAAAAATATTACCTCCATCTTGTTTCCGGACGCCATCTTGTTTCCGGCCACCATCTTGGTGTTTCTTCCGAAAATTTTTCGATTTCACATTCCATAATAACCCCGCATGTATTTAATAAATATAATTTTTTATAAAAAAACTTTTTAATAAAATTCTTTTTAGTAAAACCTTTTTAATAAAAAATCTATTTAATAAAAAACTTTTTATATAAAAATTATTTAATTAAATCAACTACCGGCACATCTTACCCGGACGAGCTCCAGCGACACACTGACGCCCCCCACCACTTTTTACATGTATATATTAACTTATCCCCCCTCCCCACACCACTACCCATTCCTTTATTTTAATTGGCTGTTAGTCACGTGATGAATTTCCCCCCTCCTACTTTCCCCTCTCACTGTCGTTCATGTTATTACCCGCCCAAGCTACTACCCCCCTCCACCCCACCCCCCTTCCAA